>JANHGO010005443.1:0-23058 GCA_024606505.1 Aquila spilogaster
CAGCAACTTGATAAAAAGAAACTCGTAGCTTTCTGGCTAGAACATTATGCCAAGAGAGATCATGGAAAGCCCTTAACAGTGGTATTTGACATGGCTGAAACTGGAATCAGTCACATAGTAAGTATGTTTATTATTTTTTTTTTTGCTCACTTTCTGAATTATTTGGTCTATTGTACGGTACCTACTTTAGCAAGGGAGTTGGACTCGATGATTGCTTGAGGTACCTTCCAGCCACTGCAATTCTGTGATTCTGTGTTTCTCCATAGTAGAAGAGGATTCTCTGTGCAGTCTTTTAAACCTAAGTAACGTAACAGTTACTCACAGAGTAATATGTAGGGCTTGTTCCCATGACATAAGCAATTTCTGAAAGTCTTTATTACATATTAAAATTTGTTTAATATTATGTGCTCCTGCATATAGTATTACACTCAGTGCACCACACTGAAAACTTTTAATTTGATAAATGAATGAGCCAAAATGATTCCTGTGCAGTCGTTACTTACCAGCTTGATTTGTCAATTGTTATGGATGACAGTAGTGGAACTTAATTTTTAAGCACCCAAAAGGCAATAGGTTGAGCCCTTTTTTATTGTGAATGTAGTTGCTTCATCCTCAATAGTTCAGACTTCATTGTTTTCTTTTCTCAACAAAGCAAAATCTGTCAAGAGTGAGGGATGGAAAAATGAGGTAATGGTGAAGTACTCAGACCTGCAGATGCAATAGCAGAGGTCTTTGAGAATAATGATCTCTTCTGAAAATGACATTTGAGTAACTGCCTGTGGAGTTCTGTGTTGTTCTCTTCAGCTAAATTCAGCAGTGCAATCAATTTTCTAGAACAGACTTCACAATCTAAAATAGTTTAGTTTCTTAAGTTGGAGGTCTTGCCTATCATTTGATTTAATATCATCTTCCTTTTTTCATGTGGTAAAAATGCCTGATAAAATGAGCAAAACCCATTATTACATTAGGACCTTCCAGTCATGCAATATAGGGCGACAAATGTTTGAGAAGACAGATTCACAAGTATGGGATAGTTCAGTTTTGCAATTTGGAGTTGGTGTTTTTACCTGTGACTTTAGGGCAATGGATAAATAGTTCTCAAGATGCTAGTGGAACAATGTAGTTTTTTATATAACAAAAACAGAAGAGTATAATATTTCCCTTATGTTAAGAAAATATCACAGCCTCGATTTATTTATTTATTTATTTAAATTTCTGGAGTATATTCTGAAGTAAGTTCTTTGCACTATTTTTGAGACTCCCAGAGACAGTCTCAGCAAGTGCTGTTCATAAGTCTTCCATTGCAGTCTCGCTTTGCTAGGGATTACTTTTAATGTCAGTTGGTAGCCACATAGAGTATTTGATTAATTTTATCCTAAAAGATCTTGAGGTTTTAATCTGTTTTCCAGAGCGTGTTTCATTTGTTTGTTCCATTGTTGATATGGCCTCATCTCGTATGTTAGCTACTCTCATTGGTATGCAGTCAGGTAATTCTGATAGTTCATGCCTTGCTGCAGCATTTCAGGTAACTAGAGTTGATGTGGTTATTAAATTGTCTGCTCACATCTAAATTCTTATTCATGGACTTTCATCACAGTAATGGATCCAGCCTCCTTAGAGCTGATAGTATTGCTTTTGGGTACACAGCAGAAATAAGAGCAGTGTGCTTGTTTAATGCACAGGAGACTCTAATCATTACTTGGAAATCTATCACTGTGTTTATGCTGTTAAGTCATAGACTCTGTTTTGGTACAAGCAACTACCAGTTGAGATAAATACTTCTGCAAAACACTATCTTTTGCCTCCAGAGGTATCTAAGCTTCCAGTTACTTTATAATTGCTGAAGCTACTAATTAGGCTTTCAGTTTGTAGACAATCCTCTTTACAGATTATTTTTTGTTTAGTGCTTTATCTGTAAATGTTGTAGTAATGTGTTTATATCACTTTAGAACTCAGTTCCCCATGGCATTTTACTGTTCTTATGAGAGACTTTTTAGGTCCTCTATCAGTAATACATTTTATTCTGCCTCTGGAAGTCTTCTTTATAGTAGTGGTCATTTCTGTTAGAAGTACTTGGGAAAATATAAGTACTTACGGTTTTCCACCTCACCAAAGTATTGTAGTAAGGTATTCCTTACAGTATCATATATATCTGTTTCATGCCATGTCTTCTTGCCCTTTGCTATATTACAAAATGCTGCTGTAATAGCAGTGACTCAGTTGCACTGTTTCTGCCCTGTTGCTAATTGGATGGGAGCGTCCTTAAAATGAGTGACATGTAAGCAGCTTTGTTGTGTGCTGCCTCTGTCTGTAACTTCTCGTAGATTCTGACCGCAGTTATAGATTGAACAACATGTAAGTTAAACACAATGAAATTTCTATTGAATAACTTAGCTCTGACTCATAAGGCTTTGAAAGTAATCTGTCAACCTTCTCTAGTGCTAAAGGTTTATTTTTCCTCTGTGTTTCCTGTACGTTTTAAATTTTGTTAATACTCTGTGATAGTTTAGATAACTAATTATTATGTTGACAATGTCTGCTAACTTCTTTGTTGCATCATAAAGCTAAGCTTGTTTGTCCATAATCCTGCAAAAATTTAACAAGGTGCAAAGCATTGCACAGAGAATTTGGATAACATTTGTAATATGTGTAAAACTGGAGTACAGATGACCAAAGTATATTTATTATCTTGTACTATTCGAGTGCTTTATCTTAACTAAGTTTGTATTCTAATATTTTGATTTATTTACTCTGTTTTTATTTTAGGACTTGGACTTTGTTCGTTTTATTGTCAACTGTTTTACAGACTATTATCCAAACTTCCTTAGTAAGTATTGTATGTTAGATACTACGTTAGACTTGTATAACAAGAGCACTTAAGAATATCGTTAATGATGGGGGAGGTATTATTATTATTATTTATTTATTTTTAGTAGTTTTGCATGCACTTTATCTAGGTTTCAGAAATAGGCAGAAGATTTGTCCTTGGAATTTAAGTGTTTCAACTATAACAGAAGATTAGGTTTTTAGATAAAGCTGAACTGCATAGAACATTTTGACGCTATAGATTCAGAATGTTTGTGCTTGTAAGAGTCAGCACAACTTTAAATCTGAAGTTTATTTACAATACATCCAAAATCAGCTGACTTCATGACATACAAAGAATATGTAGTGTATTTATTTATGCACATAGAATTGAATTAACTTTTTTATCCCTTCTTTCCTTGTTATCTGGAAAGCTTTGGAAACCTTTATAACAATTGGTGTCCTTTAAGAAACTTCAGGGAACAAAAGACTGACTGTATAAAATCCTCAGTAGCCGTGGTATGCTTCCTCAGAACAGGATTAAGGCATGTTTGTATGTGTACTTAGAAAACATTTCCGTACATCCCTGCTAATTTCTTATGGATAGATGGAAAATGAATCATTTTTGCAAGCTCATTGTGAGTTATAAATGTTATGTGAAGATATCTGTGAATTTTGAAGCTCTGTAACAGTTACTGCTTAAACTTTGAAAATTAGATTTCAATTTGCTGCCTAAAGTTTGATCTTTGACTGAAGTGCAACATAATGTTTTTATTTTTCACAATTGAGAAAAACATTTGGGGGTGTTTTTGAGTCAAGATGCTAACTTTTCAGGCTTCTCTCCTAAAACAAAGAAATCTGAGAACAAGTGTAGGCTAGCAAAGATGCTTGTTAATTGGGAAGAAGAGATGCTGAATATACCTGTTAACCTTTATTTTTTTCCATTAAGCAGTTACTTTTCTAGATCAGAATAAGTTCTTACCTTTCCCTGCCTTATTTGTTACAATTACTAGTAATAATATGTCAGAAAAGTTGTAAGCCAGGGAAGTCTGTAAATTGTGGAACGCTAACATTTTTCTTAAGTCTTCCACTTAAATACCTACTATGCTATAAACAAATTGCTTCTGCAAGGAAGTAAACCTGACACTTTCAAAAACAAAGAGAGTATTCCTCTTTCTACATGACTATTATTGCTGCACTTCATGTTAAACAGAGAAATACATACATTTGGTATTCAGATTATTTCCTTTTCTTTACCTTTTCAGCGAAGATAGTGATCTTTGAAATGCCATGGATAATGAATGGTAAGTCAGATTTTTCTTTCCAAGATGGTAGCTTAAATGTAGCATAAGCAAGAAGCATTTTCTAGCTTTCTGTTTTAGCTAAATGGTGAATTTGTTAAATAATCATTCTTAAACATGTTATGTAGTTAACACACTGATATGTTTCTGTCTAGCATTGTATTTTGGGTTATGCTTTAAATGGAGTTCATATCTATCTTGTTAACTTTAAAAGTTGGGAGTCTTTGATAAACAGTTATTGAATGTTTCCAACCATAATCCTTTCAAAGTTAAGTTCATGATTTAGAAATACTATAATCATTGACAAACACTTTTTACCAGTCAAAAAAAAACAGGTTGTACAATTTCAGGTAGACAAGTGACCCTGGACACTGCAATTGTTGTGTATGTTGATTTATAACCATAATGCATGTGATAAGTAGCTTATTCTTTTATCTATGCCATGCAGATACATTTTTGTTAGCTTCATACCTTTTCCTGTGTATTTATAGTTTACGACTAATGAAATAACTAATGTGTTCAAAACCATACTAAATCTAAATAAGAGCCATTTAAAGCAGCAAAATATTTCAACTGTGAAGAATATACATGTAAACTTCTCCAATCTCCCTCAATCAGACTTGAAAACACAATTGTTTACACCTCTCCCCTGTGCTGCTCTCTTATTCTTGGACTGAATTCTAGGACAAGGAAATCATCAGTGGCTAAATGAAAGATCCTCTTCCCTTGAAAGTCTGTGGTCTCTCTACATTCTACTATAGAAAAATGTACTTTCTTAAAATATTTTCCTTACAAGTAATATTTTTTTCTTTTCATTATCCCCACATTATAATATTTTCAGAACAGGTACTGCCATATTTTATGGGTATAGTGTACTTGTTTCATGAGATCTACCAATACACTGCAAAAAAAAAACCAAAAAAACACACCTTTCTTGACAACTTCTGTATATCTTTTTTTCCCCTTTAAAGCTGCTTTTAAAATTGTGAAGGGTTGGCTTGGCCCAGATGCAATAAGCATGTTAAAATTCACGAACAAGAGTGATGTACAGGAATACATCAGCGGAGAATATCTGCCACCTCACATGGGTGGAACTGTAAGTATATTAACATTCCATCATCCTTTTGTGTTAGGTTGAGACGTGTTTATTTAAGTAACATACGTGGTGTTACAATTTGGCATTTCATGGATGTGAATTTTCTTGATTCTGTCAGAAAGATAGTTTGTAAATCACATCAGTAAAAAATGGATTAATTTTATGAGAATTTGGTATCTTGCAGTCTTAAGTACGGAAGCTAAATTTTGTGAATGATTTTAATCATTCACTTTCAAGGCATAGGAAATCTTGTTTTCAGATCTTCAACAACAAAAAAAAACCTGTCCATTTCAAGTGCCTTTCCTTTTCTCACTTTTATCCTTTCTCCCTGGCTGATGAATTAGAGAGCTTGTGTTGGTCTATGACAAGTTGAGGAAACAGAAAATAGATTTTGTGGCCCTCTGAAGTTTTTCATCTTCCTCCAAAGCAACAATTCTGTTTTTTCTACTGTCATACCTGGTAGCTAATTCTCTTTTAAGAAGCTTGTGACGACTTGGTTATCCTTTATCCTGCCTCAATCCTGAGATGTTTCAGTGCTAGCTAGTGATAGAGACTAAGCTGGCTCTGTGTTGCCCAACTTCTAGGAATGTCAGTAAGTTCCAGATTCCTAGAGACTGTTTACTTAAACTACTGATCTGTGGTAATACATTGCAGTGACAGTAATAAATTAGTAGAATAGGTGTGTGTTTGTTTGACAAGGACTCCAAGTGTGTTTACAATTTCAGAAAACTGTATGCATGCTTTTTTAAAAGCCATGTATTTTGAACCTGCATATGTTTTGTGTAACTATTGAGTGTCTTTGATATTTAACCTGCTAGTTGGGTGTTCTGAACTCTTTACCTCAGAACTGTCACTGTTTGGAAGTGTTGTTAACAGGTACTAAGTTAGGCTCCAACATCTTTTCTGAGGAGGCAGTTTTTCTTGGTGTGATCAACCTTGCCTCCTCCTGAGTCAACTTGAAATCTGAAGAGGGAGTGCACCTACTGCTATTAGTGTTGATAGGACTATGGGGTTTTCTGTTTGTTTTAAGGTACTATCAGATTTGTTAAAAACTAATTCTTTCTGCTTTCCTCTGAAATATTTTTTTTTTTCCCCTTTCTTCCCCTCTTTCTTTTTGTCCTCTTTGGTTTCTACCCATTTAGGAATAGATGGTCAGTTTTGCAACCAGCATGATACAGTTGAAGAGCACAGCATATCTGTTTATCCTTTGCTTGTTCAATACTAAAGCCAAAGTAGACTCTCCTTTCTGCTGTGCTCCCTAATGGTATCCATCCTGGAAGAGCCAGGCTTTACTGTTTACTTTGAGGAAGTGCAGAGAAAGTACATGCTATGGAATCCAGGTGTCCAAAAGGAATTTTTGAGACCACTTTGGGGATTAAAAAAAAAAAAAAAAGCAAATTCTATTGCCAAAGTGATATATAGCATTGAATTTGAAGTTACTAATTCCTCCTTTCAGTCAAGGGAACTATTCTGTGTCCTCCATCTTTCAGCTTGTCTTCAAATATGTCTTCAAATACATTTTGTTTTTGTATTGACATAGATCACTGAGAAGTGAGGCTATCTTTAGCATGAAAATCTTTCAATCATTTGTAACCCAGCTGATGAAGGAGGAGGATGACCTATATATTTTTTGACAAATAGTGGACTAAAGTGGCTGCAGAGTGTCTAGAACATTAATACTAATTATGGAAAACAGAAATCTAGATTTTTCAGAACTCTGCACATATGTTTGGGCTTCATCTTGCTCAAGAGTGAGCATGTGCACATGCAGCAGGATTTTTAAACTTCTGTATTTGCCCATTTTGTTGGAAGTGAGCAGTTCAGCCTTGTTTTAATTCAAGACTCTCTACGCTAGTGCCAGGATTGAGCAGCATTTTTAACTAGAATACTGTGTTCTTCACCTGTTTATCTGAATTGATAGCCCATAGCTTGTTTTCCTGAAGCACTTTTTTTAGGTCAGTATTTAATTTATCACAGTTAAGACATCACTGGGCCTTCTGCATGTGATTTCATGGCTACTGTGTACACCTAATCTTAGAAAATATCACTACCATGATTAAAAATTGTATGGCTCTTGCCCATGTGCTCCATCTCCCATAATATAAACTATCACTTTTTGGAATGGATAATAATAAAAATTAAAAAAAAACATCTGTCTTGTTTATCTGTCTGAGACTTCAACCCTCTTGGTAGATAAGCCAGTGTCACTGGAGTTGATGGATTGTGACTGGGAAGTGTGAGACTTTGAGTTGTCACAATTATGAAATGCTTTTCAGCTACTGACATTACCCAACATTGTGGATTAATGTGGCCAAGTGAGATATGCAGCAAATTTAGCATCTTTTTATTAAGGCCACTTTGTCATATGTTCTCCACTGTATGCTGGAAGGGAGTGAAAAGGCTCTATATTGCTTTGGTTAAGGGGAATATTCTGCAAAGATAATGTTCTGCAAGCCTTCCATAATATTTCTGTCTGCCTGGAATCCTTTAACAGTTAATTAGTCTGTTAGTGATACTTAAACTTATTCACCAGGCCTTTTAACAGAAAGCTGCTTGAGCTGGTGAATATCTCTTCCTTTCATCCTTCAGCTGAAGGTCTATGACTGTTACTTCAGCCTGAAGGATAGGAAATCTTTATGCCTTGATTAAAGATAAACAGGAAGTATGTGGTTTTATCTGAGGTTTCTTTAGATGGCTGTCTAAATTTCTTTCATAGGATCACATCACTTATTTTTGTTTTACAGGGAAAACAGACTTGCTTTTTTCTTTATTTCGTCTCTGCTGGTAGCATAGTTTGGGACCCGTCGGCATGGCTAAGTCTGCCTTACAGAAGTCAATGCTATGATATTGACCAATTCAGTTTATTGGGGGGTTTAAGACTGTTTGAAATTGCAGTAGGAACAGAGGGCCCTATTTCAACATATTGTTACTAATGTTGAAAACTAACATTTGAAAACTAATTTGAGAAGGTAAAGAGCATTTCTAGTTAGCAAAATCTAGTTTCTAGTGGTCCTCTTTGTTATGGAAGCATTGAGAACCTTAGTATGCTGCTTCTACTTAGTTGTCCTGAAGATGATCTTTAGATTGATTTGGCCTGCCAAAGTGTGTGAGCTGCAGAATATGTTAAAAATCCACACAATTAATTGAAATTAAATGATTTAAATATTACTTCTAAATTGTAGCTATTACACAATTAAAAATGCAAAAAACTTTTTCTGTCACTTGAACTATTCTTTAAAACCATAAAATCATCTAGGTTGGAAAAGACCTTCAAGATCACAAAGGCCAACCATCAGCCTGTCCTAAGGAGTCCCAATTGCTAAACCGTGTCCCTTAGTGTTATGTCCACACATCTCTGAAGTAATTCCAAGGATGAAGGTTCCACCCCGGCCCTAGGCAGCCTGTTTCAATGCTGGATCACTCTCTTTGTGAATAAATTCTTCCTAATGTCTAATCTAAACCTACCCTGGCACAACTTGAGAATATTTTCCTCATATCCTAAGCTGTCATACTTATAGTGAAAGTTTTTTTAAACCAAACAACATAACTAAGACTTTGTATGCTGATCCTCAACAAATCAGATTCTACAGTTTTATGATGAATCTATAAATAACTGTTATGGCTTATTAGTTTTATTAGATGACTGCCTTTGTTTATTAATGATGATCATAGAATTGCTTGGGTTGAAAGGGACCTCAAGGATAATCTAGTTCCAAACCCCCTGTCTCAAGCAGGGTTGCTGACTGCTAGATCAAGCACTGGCTCTGGACCTCAACCGTCCTGGCCTTGAGCACCTGGGGCATGACCTCTCCTGGCATCCCATCCTGTTCTTGCACTTCACCACCCTTTCAGTGAAAACTTTCCCCCTGACGTCTAATATGAATGTCCCTTCCTTTAACTTAAAACTATTCCTCCTTGTCCTATCAATAACTACCTGTCTAAAAAGTTGATTTCCCTCCTTTTTATAATCTCTCTTTAAACACTGTAAGGCAGCAATGAGGTCTCCCTGGACCCTTCTCTTCTCCAGGCTGAACAAGCCCAACTCTTTCAGCTCGTCTCCATAGGAGATGTGCTCCAGCCCTCTGATCATTCTTGTGACCTTCCTCTGGACCCTCACCAAAAGCACTACATCTTTCCTGAGTTCGTGGCACCAGGCCTGGACACAGTACTCCAGATGGAGCATCAGGAGGGCAGAGAAGGCAGGGACAATCACCTCCCTCTCCCTGCAGGCCATACCTCTTTTGATGCAGCCCAGAATTCTGTTGGCCTTCTGAGCTGCAAGTGCACGCTGCTGGCAGTGATACAATCAATGATGATAAAATTATACTTTTGGTAGCATAAGCTTTCTGAACAGGGACCCAATGTAAAATGGATAAATTAAACCTACAAATCATTTGGAACAGTAAAATGAATTGAAGGTATTTAAAAAAAAAAAAAAAAGTAGAAAAGGTGCTTTGCATTATCCCAAGAGGTTCTTTATAAATCTCCTTTTTCTTCTTAGGATTCTTTCAAGTACAGTTACCCTCCATTGGTAGATGATGATTTTCAAACACCTTTATGTGAAAATGGGCCTATCACTAGTGAAGACGAACACGAAAGTAAAGAAGAGATAGATACTGATACCAAGGAGCCTGGAGATACGAATGAAGAACAAAATCTTAATCAGAAAAAGGTATCTAGCTCTGAAAGCTGAGATAACAAATTATATGGTTACAAAGCAGGATAAGAGGCATGCAATTTTTGTTTCTTGTCAGGCTTTCACTTTGTATTTTCTCATTTTGAAAAAAGTACACAGTAAAATGAAAAATTAAAATTACCGTTTCCACCTTGATTCTTAGTTTGAGCAGATTTGACTGTTAAGACTAGCTTCTAAATGAGTAAAATTTGTACTTAGTACTTAATATCTCTTGAGTATAGTGAATTATGTAGTAAAATTTAGAAGATGTGTTATGTTTAAAACTTGTCTTTCTAACTAGCGAATTTTTAATCTTAGGTTATCTTGTGGCGAACATCTTAAAACATCTGCTTTTCTCAGATGCTTAAATTGGTAAATGCTTGAGAAAATAACAGATAAATAGTAAGATTTTTCTGTATGTCATCTTTTAAAAATCATAAAAGTAATTATCGCAGGAGAAATTACACTCCTAATGCATCATCTTGTGTTGAAAATATAATTTTCCTGCAGTGATGTTTATGCACAAATACAAAGGTATTGCTTTACGTAGAATTCTATGAAGTTATACCTCAGAATATGCAATCATAGTCAGTGAGGATATTTTTTTTTTAAATGGCAGGGGAGGGAAATTAAAAAAAAAAAAAAAGAAAAACCAAAAATGTGAAATTAATTCCAGTGCCACACTTAATTTTGGAATATGCAAAACTCTTGTTTAAGGCAGTGGAACACTGACATTACATTCCTGGTTTCATTTTCTGTTTCAAATTTTCATCAGAATAATTTGGAACATGGCTGACTTTACGTTGCTCATTTGCAACCTGGTCATCTATTTATATACATAATTTTTTTTTCATTGAGTTTAAGGTCAGAAGGAAGCATTACATGTAGCATCTAGCATCTAACTTCACAGCAGGTAGACTAACTTGTTTTGGTTGTAGCACGTCTGCTAAGGTCTGATTCTCAGATACATGAGCATAATCCTTGTTTAGTATGAATGTTAGCTTTGCTGCTGAATCACCTCACTATTTAATTACTTGCTTTACTTCAGATTTATGCTTACTGTATTTTTCAGTATTTAAAAAAAATGGTTTATGGTATTTTCTATTTCCTACAGCATAATCAAGCTACTACTCAATCTTTTGAATTAAGCTCATTATTTATACTCATGCATCAGTTAATTTAAAGACATTTTTAATACTCAACCTTTAACATACTTGTAAAATTCAGGCTGTATTCCGTTGTTGGCACTGTTCCTGTTCAAGGGAAAAAAAAAAAGTTATTTTCTTGCTTCAGTACTTTATTCTGTTCACATAAAAATAATACTTGCTATTTCTAACACAGATAGTATGTCAGTATTTGCCCCTTCAATGTTGAGCTTCCTCCAAAATGTTTTTCAGAAACTGTTCCTTATTCTATGAAAGGTTGGCATTTTATATTAAGTCATTTTGTACTTCACTGTTTATAAATATAACTTTTCAAATATTTTTGAATAAGGCGAGTTTCTGAAGTGACAGGTTTCAAGTGACCTGTGAGATTTTATTATTATTTACTGTTACTAGTGTTTATTTGCATTATCTGCAGATTCTTGTAATCACTAAGAATTCATCTGATTTATTTTTATGTATGCCTCCTCTTATCCCATAGAAGTACCTTTTTCTTTTCACAGAGTACAGGGAACCATGAGCAATAAACTTAATTGTAAGTGCCTTTTCTGTAGACACCTGTACTTGGCATGTGAGATTCCACCTTCAGTGTGTACTATTATAATTTTTTTTTTCTGGTAATTTAAATCAGAGTTATGTAGAATAAATCCAAGCACATTGACTATGCAATGTATTTATACAATAATCTTTTAAAATAACTAGAGTTACAAAAAGTGTAATTACTATGTTTGAGGTGCTTTTTTTTTTTACAAAAATCTATCTTCTATGATATTGTATTTCTTTAATTCCCATACTTCAAATAATTTGCATGAACTGAATACTCTTCATATCTTCTGTCACTATTTCAAGTGGAATAAACACAAAGCTAAGCAAACTGTTTTGCTAGCTGATCTTAAGTTATCGTGCCACTTACTTTTCCAGTTCTCTGTACTTCTTCCCCCCTTTTGCATTTTATTGAGAATAAAGAACTCCGTAGAATTATGAGGTGGACATCCAACAGGCCTGTTGACACCTATGTAGTTTCTTAATGTAACAGAGGAAAAAGTTCAGAACCTAAGTTCTGTTATTTGAGCTCTCCAATACTTCAGAGATCAATTTAAAAGAAATAAAAATACATTCAGGAAGTTCTAAATGCAATGAAATGTGGAGCCATTACTGTGTTTTCTGTTCAGTGTTGCAATGATTATATTGGGGTGTCTCTTTTGAAAACTTCTGCAGTGGAAATGTAACATCAGTACTTTCTAAACCGGTATTTGAAGTACCTCAACTTCTCTGGTGTCTTGCAAAAACAACCAACTAGGGCAGCAGGAAAATACACAGGAGGGAAAAAAAAAAAAAGGCAAAAAAAAGTGTGTATCATGTATCTTTAATATATAACATAACTTATAATACAATATTTTTAATGTGATGGGCTTCCAGAATCTTCAAGGAATGAATACACATTAAATATTATCTGTAAAATGTGAACTGTTGAAATAAGCCTCCTCATATTCTTTGAAATACCTGCATGAATCTGTAGTATGTGTAACCCAGACTTCTAGTTAATCATTATAACCATCATTTTTACTCAGATGAATTCTGTAGAACAAATTTCCAAGTCAGAGGAAAATGACAAAACAGAGGTCAAACCAAAGAATGCAAAGAAAGCACTAACTACTTTTAAAGGACCTTTGTTACATATCAGGTAATAATAATAATTTTCTTTTTAACAATGTGCCTTGGACACTTGAGTAATTAATTTTTAAAATAAACTAACTTTTCAGACTATTAAAGAACAGTAGTTACAAACAAATACAAATTATACGGTTTTTCTGCTTTTATACATTTTCAGTGAATCTTTGTGTATGCATTGGTATGCTTTTTTTACTTAAGTATATATATAAATGTATATATTGGAAAACTGTCATCAGCGTGTGTCTGTAATAAGAACAGTTATTAGTTTGACACTATTCTTACACCAATTAAATAATCAACAATTTTTGTGCAAACAACTTTCACTGTTAAGATAAAAACCGTTAAAGCAAGATTTAAGATTGTATATACATCTGTGCTAGTAACTTGAAGCAATTTGAATGGGTACAATTCTTTATGCAGGAAGTTCTGTATAAATTGCGTATCTGCTTAAAATATTTTGTCATCTGAGATTCTTATGTGTGGCAGTTAATCTGCTTGTCATCACAAAAGTTCAAGAAAAATGAATGAGACAATCTCTTTTTCCTCACTCCGTTTCGGGTTAAGATGCTCGTTTAGAAAATGAAATAGATCTTAACTTCTGTTTTCATTTACAGTTTGCTATTAGATGAATGTAGAAAATACCTAATTCCTTAGATAATTCCTTAGCTACTTTTGTAACTGCTGTACTGAATTAGATTTGGAATGCATTTGAATAATGACATATTCATTAGCATCTAAACATTTGTATGTCAAATTTTCCTGATGTTTGAAATGAAAATCAGCCTTTTGCATATAAGTAACAATGTGAAGTCCTACTTTCTTGGTTGGCAGCACAAAGGCTTAGACTCTGGAATTGTTGTCTTGAAGGGATTTATAAAATCCATGGACATCTACTTAAGATTTTTTCATGAAGAGAATTCAGAGGAAATATTTTGTTTTCTTTTTTTCTGACAAAAGAAGTTGAGTCCGTTCATCTACTTACAGAAAAAATAAAATTAAAAAATATAATAAAAAGTTTAAGAGAAAAAGCCACTTTTTTCCTGCTATTGAAATAGACGTCTTGCAGATAGATTATGTAAATATCAAGAAGAATAAATGCTGTGAGTATTAGCACCTCTACAGCTGACTGCCTTGCTGTCATGGAAAATAAAAATACTGGTATCCCCATTGGTCCTGCTGTTTTTTCCTCAAGTAAACTCTTGAAAGCATACGCTCTCTTGTTGCTCTTTGTTAATACCTCCACCTTATAGATACTAGACCTGCTTACAGTTTCCCTGGCCTCTTTCTCAGAGCATTGAACTGTTGTTACATATTGCAATTTACGAACAAGTAACCAGTAGTTTTCTGCTCAAAAGTGTCTATATCACACGTGGGGCATGAATAAACACTCTGATTGTAGGGTTAGCTTATGTATGACCAAAGCTGAATAACAAAGCAGAACTGGCCAACATGCTTCTGTTTCCTCATGTGTACAGTCATACTTGTAAGCACTTTTCCTGGTTAGAATCACTATTGCATTTGCCTCGCATGCCTTCTTAGGAAAGGTTGACCTTTATTGGCCTTTCTGATGAATAAGTTATTATATTTGATAAGGTTAAAAAACAGCAAATAAATGACAAAGAAACCACATCTGTTTACTCACATTTTTTAGCAGAAGAGTAGCTCTTAGTGTGTTTATAGACCAGACTTTGTAATATTATATGAACCGTTTATTCCCCCACATCTCAGATAGTAAAGAAAGTAGCGTGAGAAGGCTTAGGTGCTTATAATATCAGCTCCATCCCATGCTATGTAACTATTTGACTTGATAGATGCTAAGTGTTCAGAGCTGGCTTTCAAGTGTTTTGCTGTGGTGTTTTTTGTCAGTTGCCACAGCTGGTGGTACAGCATGAAGCATGAGGCTATGGCACAATATTCCTTTTTTTCCAGCTCTTCTCTTCACTTGTTTGACACTAGTTTATGCTTTCCAATCACATTTATGATTTATCTTGCAATTTCTGTAAAATTCACATCTAGAGTAGCTTAGTATTAATGTATCTGAAATGCCTCGTAGCTACAATCCTTTTCCCTACTGCTGTTGATTATTTAAGTTGAGAATTTGTGAGCACGAATAAAAGAGCTCAGAGGAGATGGAGGTACAGTTAAGTTACCTTATTAGTCTTTTTCACACCCATCAGTTTCTGCCTTGCTTAGCACAATTCTTCCTATTAAGAATGCTTTCATGTGGATTGTAGTGCACCGCAAAACACAGGCACCTTCCTTCCACACAATCACCATTGGACTCTTGTTCTAGCATAGGAGTTCAGGCTTGCCATCCAGCACCAAGATTTTTTTCTCTTGGCAAATGTACTGATGTGTTTAAATGAGAGAGAATAAAATATTGGTATTATTAAATGAGATTGTTTGAGGAAGAGGTCAAACATGGAACTAGTATTCTAGAAAGAGGCAAAGTGGGGAAGAAAGCGGAATTAACTTGTTTTTGAAAAAGAATATCCAGTTCCATATTACTGCATGCTATGGGAGTTCTTTGCATAGTCCTCACACGGCATGTTTGAAGGAAGCAGTTTTTCAATGTTACTTGAATTTCCTCTCAACTTGTAAATGAGCATGCCCTACTTTTGGCCTCGCAGCGTTCATTTGAATTCTTAATCCCAAATGAATTGTAGTAATTGGACGTGGTTTTAAAAGATTTTATGCATGACTCTTAATTGGGCAAGATATTAAAATAAGCAAAACCTTAGATTTATTTACACGTCTCCAGAAGTACGTGAAGACTGACTCATAAGCACAAATGAATTTAGCAGTAGTGATTGTAATGTTTGCCTCTTAAAGATACCTGCCTACTTCTCCTATGTGTGCACTACAGCCGTTAACAAGGGCAGACTTATGAGGTGGAAATTGCTCCCTGTCTGTGACAGCTTATAGTCTTTCATAATAGAATTGAAATTAATGACATTTAGTGTATAATCATTATAAAATGCAGCAGCTGAAGGGACTATTTGTATCTGCTGGCTATGCCTGCTTTTGCAGGTGGTCATGCTCATTCAGGTAGAAGAGTTCAAGGGCAGTAATCATCTCAACTGATGTAGCTAGGTCCATTTGTGGTCATGAGTTAACTGTACGCTTCAGTACAAAACTTCTGGGTCTTTTTCCACATTTTTTTAATGCAAAGCTGTTTATAGCAACTATGGCTGAAAGGTTGAAAGTATTTTATTTTCCTGTAGATGTAGTCAGGTTTTTTTTATATCATATGCAGTAAAGATAATTTGAATAAATCAACCCTTCTGTATTTTTTACCAGCCCTGCAGAAGAACTATATTTTGGATCCAAAGAAACTGGAGAGAAAAAGTGTTTGATAGTTCTGACAAACGTTACTAAAAACGTAGTAGCTTTTAAGGTAAATATATTAAGCATGGTCTGGTTTACTTTATTAAATGTTTAACTTCTTCTGTATAGTTTTGATAAGGAGGAAGAAATACTATTAAGTTCCTTTCCAAGGGCTTTTTTTTTTTTTAATACCGTTGGGGTGTTTGAAGCAGATCAAGGAAATATTTTGGCTGAATTTGTTCATGTGGTATGCCACCCCAAAGGACAAGCAATAATACAAATCTTCGGAGCATTGGCTGAAAAAGACCTATGGGGATGGTTAGTTCTTCGGTGATAGTATAGTACCTAACTATAACGAACAACAAGAAAGCGTTGAGCCTTGGAAATGGATGTCCTTAGAACTTTTTGCCTTTTAAAGTCTTGGCTGGGAATAAGTTAGTAATGTTCCATAATGATGCAGCTCCATTTGCAGATGTCACTGTCAAAGAAATGAGTGCAGTTACATTTGCTTCAAAAATTCTGAGTTAACTTGTATCTTGATTCAGTTTTCCAACACTTATTTTATATTCTCTTCACACGCAAGTAACTAAAGTTTCCATACTTAAAATAACTTTGTCAGATATTCCATTTGATGTTTTTCTTATACATATAATAAAGATGATAATAGTATATACCAGGTAGGAGAGAATAAAAGTGATAAGAAGAAATGTTGTGATTACTCCTACAGAGTAAGGTATTTTAAAGATATGCATTACTCTGTCTTAATCAGTAGTTAAGGATTTTGGTATTATTAGTCATTGCAGAATTAGATTATGAAAAAGTCATCATCTGAGCATTTACTATATACCTGCTTATTATTTTTTTGTATTTAGGTGAGAACAACTGCTCCTGAAAAATACAGAGTTAAACCCAGTAACAGCAGCTGTGAACCTGGCACATCATTAGACATAATAGTCTCTCTTCATGGTGGTAAGTAAAATTTTATGCAGAATTTTTTAGAAAGCCTGGATGATAACATCAAGGCTGACTAGATACAAACATCCGTTGATAGTAAGGCTGAGTGAAACTGATGCCTACGTGATTGTTGTATGACAGCATTACCATTTATAAGAGAACATGTCTGTCACACAGCATTTGAGTAACTGCCTGTACTGATTTACTACTCCATATAGGCATAAGCAGATGTTGTCTGCAACTGAGTCTGTATCTTGTCTTAAAAAATACATTCCTTACAAAGTTGTGGGTTACCACTGAATTACTCAGATGAAACTAATTCTGTTAAAAAGAAGCTGAAGAAATTTAGAAAAATGATAATGAAAACTGTTGAGTGTAAGAGAATGATTTCATCATTTTTATTTCCAGCAAGTCAGTCTCTGATGTCCTGCACAAGTTCTGATTTTAAAACGCTTATGCTCAAATTGCTCCATGCGCTTTGTAACACTATTATTTTATCCAAGCACTTTCCTCTTTTTTTTTCTTTTTCTTTTTACTTTTTTCCTTTGAGGGCAGGTTTTTCAGCTTCTCTGCAGGATCGTTTCCTTATAATGGCAGCAGAAATGGATCAGTCTTCTGGATCAGGTGTACCAGAACTGGCACAGTTTTGGAAAGAAGTCCCTAGGACCAAGGTGATGGAACATAGGTGAGTATAGGGTTTTATGCTGATAGGTTTTTTTACCCATTGTAATTTATCTGATTTATAGCACTTGCATTGTCATAATCAGTGAATGATTCTTGAAACTCAGTTGTATGCTTGCTGACTGAAGTTTATCACTGTGGCTTTCTCTCTGTTTTAAATGATGAGAAGAGTTTTTTAATATGTAAAACACCATGCTTGATATTCTGCACACACTTTTCTTTTTATTGTTGCTTCATTGTACTGCTTAAGAGTTAAGCAGAAAATATGTGAATAGATGTGAAAATACACCTGTGCAGTGTATTTGTGTGTGTGTCTATACATATATATATATATATACTTAAAATTTTAAACAAAGTTTGTTTGTTTGTTTTAATGTTCCCCTTGTGGTACACAAGCAAGGAGATAATTACCAATACAAAAATGTTTTCTAGGAATTACTAGAAAATAATCCCTATTTGCTAGGGAAAAATAATTCTTAGAAAATCTTTTTAAAACTCATTGCATGTGAATATGTGTGTTTTCCTTATATAATGGTGGAAAAATACCACTACAAAAATATTTACTTAATACATAATTCAGATATACCTGTTTTTACTTTCTTATGTTTGTTCACATCTAGTAGTATCACTGCACAAAAGTATTCATTTTACCAGAGGACATTTCACTGTATTTTATAAATTGTGTAGGATTCCACTACCTCTAATAGGGGCTTGAAACTCTGTTTCTGCATATTTAACTCTGTGAGAGAGGCAAAGGATTTGAAGAATAATGTTGCTAAGGTTTCAAATGGAAATAAAACCTTTAGATTTTGTTTACTGTTAACACATTGTTGCATTTCGTGTAGTAAGCATTTGATTGACTAACCTGGTATTGCAAATTTCAAATGATGAAGGTATATTTCATCTGTGCTTACAAGATCATTTTGATCTGTCTTTATGTCAAAAGCTGTCAAAATATAATTGATGAAGCTTTTTCAGACTATCATTGCAATAGTTACTTATAAAATTAATCAACCAGAATAGGTGACAAAGCACATATAAATAACAGTTATTTGGACAATTTACTTTCCCTGTTTAATTTTTCTTTTATGATTTTTGCTGTGCATGTTTTTTTTAATCATTTAAACAGGCTCAGGTGTCATGTCATAGAAAGCAGTAAGCCTTCTACTCTGACATTAAAAGAAAATGCACTAAATATTCCGGCAAAAACCAATGAAGATTTACATGTGCAGGTAATAGTGTATTCCTTTGTGCTAAATCTTGAACGAGTATATAAAATACAATAAAAAGATTGTTTTGTACTACATGTTTTTGATACTTTGTAAATTGGACTGTGCCAAAAGCTTAGAGCTCAAAAATAACTAAATCAGTGACTAATTTAATTATTTCACTTTCTTGAGTGCTAGCAGTTTAATAAAGTACACTTCCAGTGCACTTTATTCATTCATCTTGTTTTATGACGCATCTCAGATGTGAATGAGACTCAGCAGTATCTATTGCTTCCTAGTCTGGAGATGTCACCTGCTTAATAACAGGCAATACGAATTATCCATAACCTGTAAAGTTCTAAGCTTCTTTAGTAGAACAGTTTCTCGAAGTATGTAGCGATAGAAAAGGTATCACTAAGAGAAGCTGTATTTTTAATGTGCTTAAAGTTTTGTGGCTGAACAGCCCTACATTAGCAAGTGCTTTCATTTGTGGTAATTTAAAATTATTGAAATGTTTTCTATTTTCAGCTAACTCATTTGCTGCAAATTAATAAAAGACTTCAGGAGCAGATTGATCGCTGCCTTTGGTTCCAGCAGTTGTCAGTTGTTTTATCATCATTATCAGTTACTATTGTTGCCTTCTGCTTCTACCTGGCATATAGCCAGAGAAGCTAAAAAGAACCACTTTGCGCTAATGATGCTGCCTGTCATGGTTGTCTGGAGTGGAAGTGATTGTTGTACTACACTCAGATTCCGAAACTGCCAAAATGAGGTTTGTGAGTCCACAACAATGGATGCATTTGCTGAACAATGAAGTGAATGACCAACAAAGGAAGTTACTGAAACTTGACGCTTGGAACAGCGCGTGAAGGAGATGATAGAGCTAGGAGTTATTTCCACTATACAACTTAATGAATACTACTGAACTGGAAGAAGAAAACCAAATACAACATAATTTAAAACTTTAGTTGCTTTTTTCCTCTACTCAAGTACTTTAAATACAGTATTTCAGTTATTTTCATCATATTCATTCCTTCATTCAAAACTACTCTGACAGAAGGTGTAAGCAGCCTGCTAGATGTGTTCTGAAGTTTCACCTGTTCTTTCAGGAAAATTTACAGAAATTATATACTATGGGCAGATTTTTTGTATAATCTATGTACAGTCTGGTATAAAGAAAGATATTTGTTAGTAATTATTTTGGTACTTCAGGGCCATTGTTTTCTCTCTTTCTTTTGTTAAATTCCTTTCTTTTCTTCCTTTTCCTGAATGCCTGAATGGAAGCATACTGTAAATATTTTCTACCAAATAACATGCGCACAGCCATAGTGACAAGCAAAATAGTCATGACTTGATTCCAAAAATAGTAATGAAATAGTCATGCTGAGACACTGTTCCTGTTCCCTCCCTTTTTACTATTTTTATGGTTTTTTTGGAAGCAGCTCGTAGTGAAATTGCAGGAGGAGTGTGACAGTTGGCTTTTGATGACCTAGTTATGGTTCCTAAAAAGACTAATAAATAGTGTAAGGACTTACTCTGAGATGTGCAATATGCTTAAATCACAAATAAATTTATTAAAAATGTCAAGTCAGGAAGATTAAGTATTATTGAAGGTGATATAAAAGTGTTATATCTACCATTTCTCAGAAAATATTGTAAAAATGGTGTATGAAGCTAGCATTACTTTATTCTAACAAGAATTCTTTGTATTCATGGCTGTAAATATTTACGTTAAAATGCTAAACACCTTAAAGGAGACTGATGGTATCTTTCATAAATTTAATTTTTTAACTGTAGATGATGTCTAATTTGTTTACTAGAATTATTTTTTTGCTACAAATTAGCTTTGTAATAGATCTAGCTTTGGTTTGTTGACTTCAGTAGATAATAAGAGATTACTGGGGAAAAGTAAAGGTCATAATCTGCTTCTGTCTTTTTGGTGGTGGTATCTCTCCAGTGTGTTGTAAATGTATCATTTAGAGGGAATAGAAAAGGACAGTTAAGAAAATGTGTTAGTAAACTGATTAATTAATAAAGAAGGAATGGTTCAAAATGATTACTAAAAACTACTGTGTAAAAGGCAAATTGTCAGAATCGCTTGGTGCATGGTCTTCTGTCCTTTCGTAATTTATACCTTATTTTACCATATCTGCGTTTTCTTAATTTTTCATTGATGTAATTTCTGTACATTTTCCTTCTCGACATTTTTTTTCTGAATGAGTTCACCACTTACATTGTTCACTGCTAACTACTGAATGTTTAAGTTATTTTCATGTGCACAAAATTCAAATGCTTTGCTTCCAACAAAATGGATTGTTGTCTTGTTGAGAAAAGTTAACAAAGTGATTTGTAACTTTCAGATAATAATTACTAACCATGCTATTAAAATGCTGATTCCTTAATTTGAGTGGATTGAATAGCACTTTACTGTAAAATTGTGAGAAATATATTCTTACAGTCTTTGCCAATATGAATATTTTAATGTTTTGGTGCTTTCATAAATATTTTCTGTATTTTATTACTATGTTGTTATTTTCTTTGTATGATGAATCAGATGAGCATTTTTTTCTATTTTAATATGTTCCAGAAAAATACAGTTACAAAATAAATTTGAGGAAATACAGTTTTTAACGTTTAGTCTTTTTAAAATAGCTACTTTGTCTTAGCTTTTGATTCTCTTGTTAGTCTATGCATGCTTAACACAAAGGAGAGGTCAATATGGTAATGGCCCATTGTCTGCAGTGTGATAGAAGTACTGATGACACTGAAGTTTAAAGAGTGTTCAGCAGTCACATGACTTGACATTTTACCCAAAACTGAGCTAAAAGATTATTGAACTTTCTAGTTAGACTGGCAGTATAAGACTCTAAGTCATGTCCAAGCACAAAGTCCAGTCATAGCAGTCTTCAGCACAGTCCAAAGAATAGCAGCCTGCTCAAAGGACTGCTGAATTCTTCCTTATACCAATTCAGAGGCTCCTGATTGTTAGTAATACTTCCTCTCTCCCATTGTTAATTCTCATCATATCAGTTGTACTAGCACTGTACTAGAGTTGGTGGAAATTTAGGAAATCTTGAATATGAAGAACATGCCTGTAGCTTCTCTTTATTTGTCTTTTATTTTCGTAGGTTCCACAGTAGAATGTATTCATTATTTTACTGCCACTTGGGTTTTTCTTCACAAAATATTTTTGTAGATTTTGCCTCTTGCTGAAAATACCTTCTTAGACAAACGGTAAATTATGCATTTTGTTCATCCATGAGCACTTGATTCAACCAGCAAGAAACACTGAGTTCCTTGAAATATTTTTCAAAAGCACTATGCTGCTGTACATATTTCCTTTGGTCTTGTTCAGACCTTACTCCTGAAATAGTTACGTGTCCATGCAAGCTTATTTTATTGAGGAGCAAAACACTTTGTCTGTTAGAACTTATCAGAAGGATCCGATAGCGTAACAGGTACTTTTTGCTGTAGAGCTAAGTAAAAAAAGATTACATCTACTCGTTATTCCAGTACTTATGTACATTCCAGTACATTCCTGTATGCTAGGAAGTACCCAAAACAATAAACTAGTATTGCTGCATTAAGAGAAAAGTGGTAAAGGTTCTGCCCATCTTACCAATTACTTTTAGAAAGCCAGGAATGCAAAGTGGAGCAATGCTACAGCGCGTTCTGTGACCGTGTAAGTGGTCTCCTTAGAGCAAGTATTGCCCTACTCTGGGGCCCAGGAGGGAACAAAAGCAATTTTGATATTTTTTGTTCAGATCCAATGTAGTTTCCTTCAATTTGCAAATAAATGGCTCAGACACAAGAAATGCAGGTCTCCACTATCAGTCTCACCACGACCACCATCTCCTTTTGTGACTATGATGAAATCTGAATTAAGACATCCTTTGGATAATGATGATGTAGTCTAGCAAACCCTGTGTGGTGTTGAATTGTTCAAAATTACAACTTTCTTGTATTTCCTGTGCCCTGTATCTGTTAAAATCATTGCCAGTATCATTTTTGACAGCTTGGAACTGTCTCTGAACACCTGTTATTCAAACCCCAGAGTGTCAGAAATTAGAAGCATCGTTTAAATTAGTACAGATGACAACTGTTATGGTTTTGCAATTTGGTTGGTGTTGGTATTCCACATCAGAACACCATGCCTAATAATGGGGGTAAAAGG
>JANHGO010005444.1:0-23057 GCA_024606505.1 Aquila spilogaster
CTGACAGAAAGAAGAGCTTCCTCTCAGAGGACAATAAAAAGAGCAATGGCTATAGAACCGTTGTGGGATTCCTGTGCGTATTCCCCGTGGTGGCTTTGCTGGCTATTGCAGGAGATCCAGCTGGAGCTGCGGTTCAGAAAAGTCAGGTAGGGAAAGGATCTGATTCTCAGGAGCTTGGGAGGGGAGCGGGCATATCAAATATGTGCGTGTGTGTTCTTTATAGAGGAGTGATAAATTCAGGAAGCAATCTAACCAATACGTTAGTTACTTACTGTCAAGGCAACCAGATACATTTATGTTTATTTGAGTCCCTTTTTGCAAGGGATCCTAAGAGGTACTGATGTATCTAAGTAAAATTGGATGCGTGCACAGCTTGCAGACAACCGAGCTCCATCAGAGCTATAGCTGTCCCGAGTACCTCTGCTTTCCCAGCCTGCTGTGATGTGGCATACATTGATTCTGCTTTCTGTGGCAGCTGAGACTCCTAGGAGCTCCATAGGCTGGGCTCATGGTGTAAGATCTAAACTGGGAGTTACATTAGGTGACGGTAACTGTCCTTCAAGGTCTATTCATTAATAAGATGTACTGGGACAGACTGGAATTGAGGTGGAACTGGGACACTGAGAAGCTGATCTCAGTGTTCACTTTTAGCTTCATTTCAGCTTTCAATTTTATAAAAAGAGAAAATACGCATTTAAGTGCTTTCATCCCTTCCTGCTGTTTGTGTTTATGGTGGTCCTGGCAAATAGCATTCCTCACCTGCATCACATATTCAGGACTCTTATTAAGTTAGTTCTGAGTCACAGAGTTATGTTACTGTATAGTTTTGGAGGGGAACTGCATGACCAGAGAGAGAATTACATTTATTACAACTCAATGAAGTAAATTAATGGAGGCCTGATTGCACGTGGTGAATAATGCAGAAGAGGGATGCTGACCACATCTGCCTCTGTGTATGTTGGTGCTGTTGCAATTGTAGAGCTCAGACGTGAGCAGAGGAGACTGGTTTCCTGTTGAAGTCTCCTGTTGGGATACAGTCCCTCAGCCTTTCACCAGTCATGGAGCATTTTGAGCAGCATCTGGCAGCTGCTGCTCCTTGGCCTTGCCATTGGTTTGCCATAGGCCAGGGATATGCTATTTTGCCTCTCAAAGCTTCAGCTGTTCCATGTGTGAAACGAAGACAACTTGCCTTCTGTAGAATGTGCTGTGAGGTTGAGCTAGCTCAGACTGGTGTTGCTTTTGTAACGTTGCCACTGTACATCCTGCTTCGTGCTTGCCACGGTGCCTCTGGAGCAAAGAGGAGCCAGAGATGGTCAGTGCCTTATTGCTGAAAAGGGGAAGCAGAGCAGGTAAACTTCCAGAGATCCTTATTGGCTCCTATTCTTTTACCTCTGCTGCTCAGGACTAAAAGACTTGTATAGTTTGAGTCAGGCATGTCACCAAATGTGATGGCTTTAAGCACACTCCAGAGTTTCCAGGGCTCCAGTTTACTTTGAAGGCATTTCAGATTCACAGTCCAGCTCTATAAAGCGCTCTCAGCACAAAGAGTTGCCTGTTTGACGCATTTATTCAGTATTGCATTTCTTCTGTGGTTAGGCTGGAGAGCAATAGCAAAGTGAAAAGGAAATGAGAGCTTTTCAGGAAGAGCTGCAGCCCTGACTGTGGCCAGAAGCTGCCGAGGCCTCATTTGTGCGCTGCCTGTGCTGCGCTTCAAGAGGAGAGGAGTGGTGGTGGTGCCCCATTCTGGAGTTAGGCAACAGCTCCAGGGAACCCACGGACTGATCGCTGTGATCCAGCACTCAGGAGTGCCCCAGGAACTCCTCACAGTGCCGCCCCTCTTTTGCTCTGTCTTGGTTTCGTTCGGCACGCTCAGAGCAGGCATGCTCTGCAAAGTCTTGACTCCTGGACACCTTTGTGGGAGTACTGGTTGTGCTCCCCAGCCTCCAAAAGCCCCGTACTGGGTAGTTTGATTTTTACACTGTTCACTCCTGCAGTCTCTCCCACCTTTTTCAACCTCCTGTTTTTTCTTTTAAGGAAGACACCGCATCACCTGGTCTCCGTGAAGTCAGTGCCTCTGCTTTGCACAGCTCAGCCTTCCCACCTCAGCCTCCAGCACGGAGAAAGCGATACACGATCACACCTGGCCACTTGAAATGGGACCACTTCAACCTGACCTACAAGTATGGACTTGCATTGAGGTTTTTTTTGCTGTGGGCATGGATATCAGCCGTAATATTGCTAATCCTTCTGTCAGTGACTGGATAGCTCCTACCACCGCTCTAAAGTAGGAAGTGTTTCTACAAATGCTGCACCTCTCACCTTGGCTGTGGGCTGTGTGAAGCATCCTCACTGTGTTAGAAGCTACTGCACATAAGGCTGCAAGCTGAGACTGTTTGGGACAGATTCAGGCTTCAGACAGATGGGTTTCCCAGAGCTGGGACTGCCCTCAGAAGGTAGTGAACTGAATACTAGGTCTGTCAAATCATCGTTGAGAAAAACTGCTGTTGCAATCTGTTGCTGCTGCTGAAATGCAGTTGCTTCCATTTGTAGCAGCACTGCAACAGGACTAGTACATGTCAGAATAAAAATGGTTTTCTAAGAGAGCCTTGTCTAAAATGATGTGCTAGTGGAAGAACAAAAGCTTAAGTCTAGAAGATATGTGGTTATAAAGAATTATCATGAATAAGTTAGTCCCTGTGGGGGCTTCATTAAATATTCTTAATATCCAGTCCAACCTACTCTTGAACCTATTAAGAGAGTGGAAAGACTTGATTGTCTGATGCAGCCTAGAGAGCATTCAAATGATGTCTGGGACGGGACCAGCATTTTCCTGATGTTATTCTGTGTTCCTACAGAATCCTGTCCTTCCCAAGAAACCTCATAAACGCCAGGGACACACGGAAGGGACTAGCGGCTGCGTTCCGAATGTGGAGTGAGGTTTCACCATTCAGCTTCAGAGAAGTGCCACGCCATGTACCTAGTGACCTGAAAATAGGTGAGGCTGCACGGCCTCCTGCACTGCAGGGCTGCTGTGTGCGCCAGCCGGTTCCCTCCTGTTGGCCGGCTGAAGTTCTGTCTTTTCTCCTCCTCTTCCTTCTGCCCTCCCCCATCACTGTACAGTAGTTACCTCCTGACTTTCTCAAGCCTAGAAATATGTTAGTGCTGAGGTCTTATCTGCTCAGTCTCAAACCCAGATGTAAATTCTTCCTGGGATTTATGGCCTGTGTGCAATAATTATTTCTTGTGCAGATGGCCATGATATCGAAATAACGAGCAGATTTTCCATTGTTTCGCAATTTGCTTTTCAGTCTGCTGCTGCATGACACTACTTTCAAGCACATGATGTGCCGTCAGGGGCCTGTCCTGCGGCCACTTGTGAGCTCCAGGTGGCCCCATTCCAGTGGCCGCAGTGTGCGCTGTGAAGCTATTGTGATGCTAGCAAAAGGACAGCAAACAGCTGCAACTCTGTGGCTCTCCGTTCATTTGTGTTTAAAGCTGAGTGATTACATTCTGGGGTTATCATCTCACTGTCCAACGATTACGTTCTGAGGTTATCATCTCAGTGTCCAACTTCACTCAAAAAAAACCCCCAAAGTTTCCTTGTGATGTTGCAAAAAGGGCTTTCTGAAAAGTAGATTAGTTTGTGTGCATTGGAGACAGCTCTGAATCCAAGGTCTTTGCAGAGCTGACTCCACTTTGCAGCACAGCCCTTGTTCCTCACAATTGCTTTGCACTGATTTTTCCTGTTGTGTATGTAAGTTGGAAAACATGTGGGATACAGCAAGAGATTTGTTAGTAAACCACAAGTTTACAGATGTCTGTCCTGGAGGGGCTTACCCTGCTAGATATACTAAGTCTGGTCCTTCTTCGCAGGCTTCTATTCTATCAATCACACAGACTGTCTGGAGTCTCTCATTCACCACTGCTTTGATGGAACAACAGGGGAACTTGCCCATGCCTTCTTCCCACCCAACGGGGAAATCCATTTTGATGACCATGAATACTGGATATTAGGAAATACCCGGTTCAGCTGGAAGAAAGGTAAGACGTGTCTCTGAGAGAAGATGAATAGTGCCAGCAGGATTTATAGCTTAGTCTCGAGTGCCAGATCTACCACTGAGTCTCTCTCATGGCAGCTTAACTCCATTCTTTTACATGGAGGTAATTATGCAGCTCATTTGCATGCAGTTCAGCCACCTCTGTAAAACAACAATAGCACTTCCAGCTTCAGAAGGCAGGTAAGTGTGAGGGTGACTATTAATACGTGTTAATACTGATTGCTGCTCTTCCCTAAGCTGAACTAGCTCAGCTATTGGCTTAAAGAAATCTGGAAACAAAGTAGAATGGAAGTATTGTTCTTCCAAGTCACGTCAGCAAGGGTTAGCAGAAGTCTTCAAGAGCCAAAAAAACCCCACCAAGGATTCCTATTTAATGTACTGATAAATTGAGCACGTATGCAAGCCACCCCCCTCAGATGTTTCTTCCCATAAGCAGTTGGATTTAACACAGGAATGGCGCACTATTCCTGTGGCCTATAGTTATGCAAGATACCCGGGAAGGTGTCAGCAATAGCTCCTCTTGTGAGTCATCCTTCAGTTAAAATCCATCTCTGCTGGAAGCAGGCTTCGGGGTACTGCTGAGAAACGTCAGTTCAACCCTGCAAGCAAAAGTCAATCGGAGGCTTTTTCAGACTGGAGCGTTGTATCTAGCAATCTCACTCCCCGTCATTTCCAGTTACAGCTCAGGGCTGTGGGAACAAAGCAGCAGAAAGCTGCCCAGAGTAGCTGGGGGAACTGGCTCCATATTTCAGTCATCGGTCTTTTGGAGCAGTGTTCTGAGTCTGGCAAGAGCTGTTGTTTGAAATTAGAAGCACAGATAAATAATTTCTTGACTGTTTACACCCAAATAGCTACAGGGAAGTTAAAACTGGCAACCTTAGATAAGACCACACCTTCCAAGTGCTAAAATTCTTCTGGCTTTACAGTGGGATTAGCAAATGTACTTCACCACAGTTAGCATTTTTCCTTTTTCCTTCCAGGTGTTTGGCTTACAGATCTGGTACACGTAGCAGCTCACGAAATAGGACATGCCTTAGGACTCATGCACTCCCAAAACCCAAATGCTCTCATGCACATCAATGCTACTTTGACTGGGAAAAAGACCATCTCTCAAGATGAAGTCTGGGGAATTCACAGACTTTACGGTAAGGAAATGAGGGTTGTGCTCTGGGCTCCTCTTTATAAAGAACAGCACTGGGTACTCAGCATTTGGTGGGGCCAGTGAGCTGTGCTCAGGAGGAATCTGATTCCTCCTGATTCCTGCATAAAATATGCAAAATGGAAAGCTGCTCCTGCGTGGAAGTAGCACAGTATCTACCTCCCTGTTCTTCTAGGAATGGCATCCTGTTCCATGATACTCCCCATTTTAGATTCCTTCTCATCTCAGCACTACCATTTATGTTGAACAATCTGATGTGGGTGAAATGTCCATTTGTTTCTCAGAGGACCGTGTCTCCTTCTGTTTCAGGATGCAAGGACAGACTGTTTATGTGCCCACTGTGGGCACGAAAAGGTTTCTGCGAGAAACGCGAGAAGTTGATGAAAAAGCACTGTCCATTCACCTGCGACTTCTGCTACGGTACCTGACTTTTCTTCTGGGACGTTGGTGGGTTTGGCAAAAGGGAGGAGGTAAAGCTAAGCAGCCTTTGCTGCAGGGATAGGCAGGATCTTAATTCTGTACTGGAGATCAGAGGCTGCAAGTGACTGGCCACACATAGTTCTAAGGAAAACTGTAGCACAGATATCCTCCTATACATCTGAGCCAAATTGAAGGCTTGGAAGTGGACTCAGCTTTTGTTCGATTATTTGTGGACTAGAACATGAAGCTGTCCCATTCTTGCTTAGTTTAATTGAGCCAATGATAGGCAACTTCTGAACACAGCACTCCATGTGCCTCAGACTGCTTCCCTTTTGGTCCCAGCTGAGGATATGAGATGCTGATGTGTCCAATTCAGAGATAAGCGATGCAGTACAGTACCTGATGCAGCGATGGGACAAGAACTAGACAAGTGAAATCTCAGACACATCTGGACTTGAGATGCTCCACAAAGAAGGAGATAAAGTATGTTAATCACCTTAACTAGTCTCTCAGTTTTATGAATTCAGGTAAGGGACTGATGCACAATCACTTCATACTACTACAGCTGTGGAATTAAGCTTCAGATAAATGCCTGCTGTCCTGAAGAAGATGCGCCGTATAACTAATACTTCCCTTTCCAGTGCAGAAGTATTTGTTAGACCAGATTAATGCAAAAGTGCAGACCAGTAGCTGCAAACACATATACTGTAGGAGTCTGTTCATAAACTGAACTTCTATTCCTCCACGTACATGAAGTGGACAAGTAGATTTTCATCCATTACTGCCAGTTACATGCAACAAGACTGTTCATATGCAAATATAGTAATGTTAAATGTGCATCCCAGAACTGCTCAATGGGAGGCATTTTTAATAAATAAGATTCCTTAGGTTATAACGTAAGTCTGTGAAAGTGTTTTGGGATGACTGAAGCTTGATAACGAGATATACTAACTATCACACTTTCTTTTTCTGGTGGATAGAATTCCCATTTCCAACAGTTCCTCCTACTCTGCCACCACCAAGGACAAAAACCAAGACCGTTTCTGAAGGCAGGAATGTCACCTTCCGCTGTGGACAGAAGATCATCCATAAGAAAGGCAAAGTTTAGTAAGTGCTCTGTCATTTGTTCCACCCTTTTAGAACACTTTGCAGCATACATACCCCAAAGAAGAAAGAGTAAGGAAGTATGACAAAACAAAGTACATCAGAGTGCAGTTCAGCTTTTGGAGCATGTGACTGTCTTTGATTTGGCACTCTTGAGTAGAAGGAGGGGTGGCTGGCTAACTGTGGGAAGGGAATGTGCAAATACTGTTTGTAACACTGTGAAGCATTTATTTCAGAAGCAGAACTATCAGATGTAAGCTCAGCACAAAAAAGATCAAATCCAATACACATATATAGCATAAGGATAATTCTTACCCCCATGTCAAAGTCCCTGGGCTGTATTCTGCAAAAAAAACTACTGTCTTAAATTTACCCATTCAATTCATAGTTAATAATGAGCATGTTATTTGTAAATATGTCCAAGTCCATGGGTTAGTTTAGACTCAGGACCCAAATTCCCATTTGTTTTCAGTAAGATTTGAACTCCTAAATTAGTCAGGATAGTAGAACCTGTTATAACTGCCACCGTCTACATGAAATAGACAAAAATGAGGTTAGATTTTACTGTGTAAGTCAATCTGTGCTGCAGTGCGCCTAACTCAAGCACAGCTTAACAGCAGAGAGAAGGGCACTGTGCTGGATCTGTTATAGTTTAATTTCTATTATTTTTCTTACGACAGCTGGTATAAAGATAAGGAGCTTCTGGAATACTCATATCCAGGTTATTTATCCTTAAATGAGGATCACATGAGCATCATTGCAAATGCAATTAATGAAGGAACTTACACTTGTATAGTAAAGAAAAAGGAAAGAATCTTGACCACTTATTCCTGGAGGATCAGACTGAGGCATTAACAAGGGCTCTGGAATGAGAACTTCTGTTTCACATTCACAATGTTTCTTTAGCATTTAAACTCCATTAGTGCAAATGAACTTCTAAATCAGCTGCTTGCATACCTTGAGCAAGAGAGACTCTGGGACTTTATTACTGGAAAAAACTCTTCCAAATGAGTTTGAAAGGTAAAGGATTCATCAAGCATGTGCTGTACAGAGAATGAGAAAATTAAGAAAAAAATCAGGTGTAAGATTTTGCAGTTAACCTGGATCAGTGGACTGCTGAAAAATGGGAACAGAACTCTTCAGCAAACAAATGGATGAACAGACTGATGGCTCAGCTATGTTGCAATGGAATCAGAGGTATTGTGGAAAGAGAATGACCAGTAAATGCGCTGTAAGTGGTTTTTTTATCTTTTTTATATCATGATATATAGGTCTACAAGAGCATTAAAAAGAATTCCTTTTAGTTGTCTGAAGAAAGATGTAGGGTCACAACAAACCCAAATTACTGCATTTCACATTTTGACATACTCAGTTCAGCTGTGCACAGAGTATCTCCCTTCCACCCCCCATCTGCTTTCCTGTGGTGTGTATTTATTACTTGTGTAATCTTAGCCCAACATACTACCCACTTCCATCTGCAGCTCCTCATACCTCGTCCCTTTGGTGTCTGATCAATAAGCTTCTTGACCCCTTCAACAGAGGTAAGATCACTTCCATCATCAAACCCGTCACTAACAGGTGAGGTGGATGTGCCACATCCAAAAGACAAATAGCATTTGTTTCCTAGACAAAGCCCAGTGCACTCAAATGTCTATCGGTGGGGAAATCATTTTTGCACTTACAAGCCCTGATAGTTAATATTTAATGAGTACCTGAAAGAAAGATCTTTATGCAGTATTAAAGCAGCCTACATCATTCTCTGCTTAGGTTCATCCATTTTTAGTTGTTGTCTTTTTATCTCTTCAAACATGTTTCTTCCTACCTTAAGCATCTCATGTATTGGCATAGGTCAGCATTCTAGGAAGAGCTCTGTACTAGGACAGCAAAAGCACAGGGGAAAAGAAACTGATAAGAACAGTTTGTTTGATACAATTGCAATGACAGTACTTTTACTGGCAGACATCTAGCACGAACTCTGCGCATCTCCATTTAACAGACAGTGCAACCACACGTGGATCCCAGCATCTTAAAGCAGCTCTGTCTTCAGGATTTGGAGAAAAGAAGCAAGAACAATGAGCTGATCAGCACAGCCTTCAATAGCTATCACAGCGGGATGTCAACACTTCAGCTGCAAGGATGCTTAATCCTAGGGCAGATCCAAAGTCCTTCATTTCACAACTTCCCAGCTTTGTCAATGATCATTTATGATTACTGAATTTTGTACAATGTCTCCAAATCCCATTTACCTCCATTGCTCTCGTAGTGCTCTCCACTTGCTCTGTGTTTCTGGCAGGCAGCGTCCGTGCTGGAGTTCGATAGCTAAGGACCTGCTTTGCCACAGGAATGTCCTGCAAGAAGCCACCTTCAGAAACTGGCTGCTGCCCTCAAGGCCAGTGGAAAAAGAAACCAAGGAAAAAAGTCACAATTTAAGACACGAGGGATTGCAGAGCTGTCTCGTGGCCTCCAGTATTCCATGGACATGAATGGCATGGCCCAGCACTCCGGTGTGCACATCTGTTCTGGCTGCAATTTCAAGGCTAACACAACTAATTCTTCAAGGAACTCGGGGAAAAAAAAAGGAGAGGAATTTCTGTAAAGAAGACAACCAAAAAAACGGAGCTCTCTCCATCTCCTGCCCAGGACCACTGCATGATAGCTTCCATTTGCTGAAAATCAGATTTGCTGGTATGGAAAACACCTCACAGATTTGGTGATACCCTCAAGGTAAGCAACAAAACTCCCTTTCTCTTGGAATACACTTTGATTTTATAAAAATAAAAACTGCAGTAAGCCAGCAATAAAATAAATCCCTACCCTACAACACCCCTGTGATTACACCGCACACTTCCACACTTTACGCGCTGGAACTTCCATGTTTTTCTAAAAGATTTCTCTCTGCAGGTTTTCCATGGTTGAAATCAGTTATTTAAGACGACACCGTTTCAAAGTAATTGAATTTTATAGCACTGTTCCTGGTGAAACAGTCCTGAAAGTATTTTCTCTTTACTCGCCTTTGCGTAACTTATTGTTTGATTAAAAGCAGATAACTCCTATCAGAGTCAGAAGTCCAGATTTGTTAGCCCACGTTGGAACAAATGCTTTCCAACTGGGTATGCTGCACCTGTTCAAGTAGTTAAATATCTATAATTGCTGGTAAAGTATTTCAGCCTTTTTGTCCACTTCTCACATACTTTAGTACAAATAAATAAGCTTTTGCTCTTCACCCCTACCCAGCATAGAGAAACACTGCTAAAACCACGTGTACTACAGTTAGCAAACCAGAGAACTGTTTCTCCATCAGTACAAGAGAACCATGCCTAAGAACAAAATAGTACTTCATCTCCACACATACACACAAAAAAAAAACAGTTCTGAAAATGTACAATTCTGGTACTACCAAAGAGCAGGTCCAAGGCCTTCATCCAGTACAAATAAAACCACCACAAGTCCCTTACAATGTACTGGAACGCTCATCGCTTACACCCAGTTCTGACTGTGTAAACCCCCCCATATTTTCCAAATCTTCCTCTCCCAGGAAAGGATGACAGCATTATAAATTAGAGACTGAGAAGACACTTATGAGGAAAGACTGGAACATGGCAATATACAACCAGTAAAATGAAAAGTTGTTATTTTTCTGGAAAAAGGACATTTTAAAAAGAAGTTTCTCTAGAAAATAAAGCTTCAATATTAATTTTTTTGATTTATAAAACAATATAGTACATTTTTTTTTTTGCTCCAGTGCCATTGTAAATACATTTATACAACACATCAAACCAGTAGTGCACTCAAAAAACATCAGTGAGTGTTGAGCCCAACCCAGCGCAGTCTCTCCAAGGTACACAACAGGAGAGAAACAGCTTAAACGTTATGGTTTCTTGACCAAACAACTACACTCACACACACAGAACTAACTTTACTGAAAAGAAAATGAAAAGATTCTTCTGTGGACTGACAATAACTCTAATAATGTCAGCACAGTCTGGGGGAGGGGAATTAAAAAAGAAATCACGTTTCCACTCTAAAGACTTAATGCCACCAACATCCACGTTTGCTGCATGTGAAGAAATGACATCCTTCATGCTGATAAACAATTAAAAACGGATTTTAATTCTACAAATTTACAAGGAGAAAACAGCGAGAGCAACAAAAAAAAAGGAAAAAAAAACGGTTCAAGGATTGTACTTCAAGTTTTCCTTTGTCAAATTTAGAACGATCCTTGGCTTTTCCTGTCAATTCCAGTCCTCTAATGGAATGCAGCAGTTATACTCCACACCCAGCAAAAGTCTTTGAATCTGGGATGACGTTTGACTTTACCCCTGTGAAAAACATCTCATCTCCCTGACGTGAGGAACAGAATTGGGGCACTCAGAAATCCACTCACGTGAACGGTTCTCTTTTTTTCCCCCTTCACACCGAGTTTAAAACTTGAGGCTGAAGCCAGGCCCAGCGGCAGATGCTCCTTGATTCGTGGTGGTCAGATGAAAACCGGTGTCCTTCAGATCATCATCGCCCTGTGGAAAACATACACAGTTCATTAATGGGTGTCTGCGCACACACATTCACCTCTCCAACACAAAAATCAAAGCCTAAAACTGAATTAAAAAAAGAACAAAACCCGAAGTAGCTGTAGAAGATGGTAAGGAACTACTTGATTCAGTGGCATCGTAGCTAAGTGCGATGCAGACTGTTATTCATGCTCTTTCCATTGGTGTTACAGTAGGCACAATAACTGTACAGTGTCATTCCATCTATGCTGAGACACGAAATTGTTAATAAGAAGCTGATAATAATTAAGGCAATTGAGATTGTACCACGTCCTACTTAAAGGGGCCGGATTTTCGGCCAGCTTTTTCTTCAAAACTGGGAGTCCAATTCCCACACATGGAAGAACACCAGCTTTGTATTTTACAGATTCTTTTCCAAATACTGGAAAAGGAGAAGGTTTTGTTTTAGGACAGTGGAAGTCAGTGGTGCTTACCAACTGACTGTAGCCAAGGCCTCCCTCGGGTGGTCGGGGGCTAGTGCCACGTTTCACCCTTTGCTGTTCACTTTTGGCTGGCCACGTAGGAAACATGGAGGGGTCAATAGGAAGGGGAGTCTCTCGGAAATACTCGTGCTTCAGACCATCTTCAGCAGTAATCCTTCTGGCCGGGTAGTACGTCAGAAAACTGAAAAGAATTTAGGAAGACAATGAATTAGGGAGAGGATAAGAGAGACAGTTGGGCAGAAAGAAGAATATCTTTAGCATCAGAGGTATAAATTGCTCAGAATTCAGAAAGCTCGCACTTACTTGTTCATCAGATCAAAGCCCTGATCAGACAGGAGCGCTCCAAATCTCTTGCGTAGATTGTTATAGGGATATTCTGTGAATGTCATCTTCTTCACTGCTGGCAGCTCATTGTAACCAGGCCAGATTTTTTCACTTGGAGTACCCAGATCCTATAGATTAAAATGTCTCTTCAATAAACTCATTCTAGAGTGCAGCCCTTCTGCTCATTCATTATTTAGCTACAGGAGTTGATAAATATCCAGAGAAAACAAAATACAAAACATTACCTTAGCCTACCACTGATGCTGTAAAGCAGAAAACCAAAGCAGTGAACTGAGGCTGAGTCTCTCAAATTGTAACAAGCACTTCTATTTTCTTACTGCTCTAATTCAACTGCCTCTAAAACCTGCCAGTTAGAAGGGAAGGGTTTTAACAATGTTACCTTAAAAACTTTGTTGATCTGATCAATTTCCGACTTCCCTGGAAACAGCGGTTTCTGGGTCAACAGCTCTCCAAAGATACACCCCACTGACCACATGTCTATCGCTGTTGAATATTCCTGCAAAGAAGGAATATACCTTGTGAAACCAGTGAAATAATTTAATGAGGTGTTTTAGTGATAGTGCAATGTTTGGGGCTTTTCTTTGGCATGGTTCTTGGCAATGAAGCTGTCCAGAGCCCTAATGATTTCACCCAGGTTTCAGTAACAGAAGAGGTAACCGGAAGGGAACATTGCCAGAACGTTCACAGTCCCTCATTCTGGTTTTTCTGTCAGAAATTTTAGACCACGACAAAGAAATGTGGCTGCTTAATGACACTGACAGTTCCACCAATCCCCGAGAAGTCCAGCAGTGCTACCACAGCAGCAATCTGAAGGAGAACAGCTCAATCTGTCACCCACCCATCCATCCTCTGAGGAAGACGAAACCTTTTTAGCTTTGTTCTTGGGAACGGTTTCAGAATTTCCACTCTTAAATCAATATAAAGAATCAGGCACACTTATACTCTGCTCACGAATTGTAAGATGAAGTCAGTCTGAAGAGTCAATCCTTTAGCTCCCAGAAAAATAAAGAGATGTACCTTGGCACCAAGCAACAACTCTGGAGCCCTGTACCAAAGCGTCACGACCACGGGCGTGTAAGGCTTCAGTGGAGATCCATATTCTCGGGCCAATCCAAAATCTCCAACCTGAATGAAAATTGGTTACCAGCAATGACCATACCAACAGACAGTCTTCAAAAACAGCCACACAGATGTTGATACAGACAAGGTTAATGGCACTGTCATGCATCAGCAGGAAGAGAACACCGTTCCAACTTCCAACTGTGCTATAAGGAACTCAGCACTCACCATACCATGCTTATTAGTCACATTCTAGCATAAATCTTAAGAGCTGTGGCAAGGCGGTCTCTGTATCTATTACAGAGTTCAGTGTTTTACAACTGTATGTTTTAGGAGCTACACTTCACACATTTAAAGACTAATGCAGAACATTCTGACCAGCTCCTAACATTGCAATAATGCAGTGTAACTCCGCAATACTAAATTTTCCATAAGCGTGGTGTATTTCATATAGCTCTTACCTTTAAAATGCCTGAATGACTGAGCAGCAGGTTGGAAGTTTTCAAGTCCCGGTGAAGTATCCAGTTGTCATGAAGATGCTTGACTCCTCGTAGTAACTGAATCATCAAGGTTTTCACTTCACCTGAAGTGATTAAAAAGAGCCAAAGACATTTTAAATAATAAATATTTCTTCAATTGTTTTGTTTTTTATTAATTAGATAACAAGGACGGAGTTGGGGGGAAGGAGATGTCACGTTAAAAACACACTAAAGGCTAAAGTGCAAAAACGTCTCGCAGAACAAAAACAGGCCCAAGGAGCTGCCAGTACAGTAAAATGAGTCTGGATAGCTGGAATGCATCCAAGTAATGCTCAGAAATTAATACTTCTCAACATAGGAACCGGCCAAAAATAAAACGTGGTGTTCACGGGGGAAACTCCCCTCTCAATTTCACATCTGAACCTCAATTTCACCCTGAGCATGCCAGCTGGATTCATCAGCCTATCATCACTGTACATCCCAGCACTGCCAGCTGACCTTCCTCTCTTAACCTCTATCAGTAGAATCAAATTGGACAGCGAGAAAGCAGTAGTCTCTATTCCAAAGAACACTCAGAGGACATTCCAAGGCAGTGTACGTCATCATACAAGCTAGTCCGCTGATGTCAGTACAGCCCAAAGGGAATGGGGTCTTTCTAGGTCAGTTTTCCATTTTGGACAAGTAGAGGAGGCTGTGGCAAACAGTACCTGGTAGAAAGGGCTGTTTCATTGTTTCCATCAGACTCTTGAGATCGTGTTCCACGTAGTTCATAACGATGTAGATTTTATCCATGTTACTACCTACAACGATTTCCTAAAACACAGAAACAAGTGATCAAAACACAGCTTATTTTTGGGACACGTCCAATTTTGCAGAGACGAGCACCGCCTGTTTATTCTATGGGTGGCATACTAACAAGCTCTGCTAGGAATGCTAACATTTTTACAAGGCATTTTAAAAGCCAGGAGGCAGCATTTCAAGAACAAAAGTCTTTGGAAATGGAAGGTTGCTGGTCTTACCCTGACAGTGACAATATTCAGGTGCTGCGCTTTCAGAATAGTATTTATTTCTCTGAGAGAAGTAATGGGGAAGCCTTCCTTTTCCTTCTCCATTTTCAGTCGCTTCAGAGCCACGATTTCATCTGCAAGGAAAGGAGAATTATTAGCTGCAGACTCCCCATCACATAGCTCATAAAATACATGCCAAGAGGTCTCCCACTGCTCTTTTACTATTTTAATGTATTTGAATGAAAACCATTACTCGAGACATTGGCAGAGTCAGTCTGCATTAACAGAGTGAAATCCAAAGCAAACCAAAAAAAGATCGCCAAGTTTAAGGAAAGATAAGAAAACACACAATAACAATTCAAAAGCTGCATCACGGGTCTTAGTGTATCCTAATATATCTCACCTGGAAAGACACTAAAGATAAAGCTTATTCGACACTGATTTCCTCCCCTTAGTTTGGGAGATGGGATAGAAATGCCTCAGATACGGTTCACCTTTCCTTAAAGACCCAACTGAAAACCAAGGTGCTACTCAAAACGTTACCCATGAGAATCATTTCAATACATCTGCTTCTGCATGTTACTGCAGAGTAATGGCTGTGTGAGCCTCAGGGCGGACCTCAAGGAAGATACAGAACAGAAAAAGGAACTGATGGCGGTTATCCAGTAAATGAGTGATGTCAGAAAAACCACCCCAGAGGAGATCAAAAGGTCACGTAATTCTGAAACAAACAGAAACAGAGACATCCAGAATTTAACCCCACTGCCAACACCACAGCTTGTCAGCAGGACCTGAGAATAACCACTATTGCTGTCTACGTTGGCTCTGGAACACAGTTCTTGTCACAAGCCCTCTTCACCATCTGCCACCTCTATCTAAAATCGCAGATATTTATTACTGCAGCTCCGCTCTATTTCAAAACGACCAGCTTGCAAGACAGTAACGTATCACAAGTGATGGCAACACTGGGGGGGAAACTGAGGTCACGGCCAAAAGAACAGATTGTGTCTTACATTATTTTTTTTCCAAGGGAACAGGAAAGCTGCACTAATGTCACCGTTTCTGCTACAGCATCCAACCAAACATTTCTTCCAGTTGAGCATGGAAGCAGACACGAGTGACCTTGCGTTGGCTCCTGCGCTCTTCCTAGGAAACGCAGTCACTTCCACAAGACGCTTACAATTACAGACCAGATAAGAATCTTGAGTTTTAAAAATATAAATCCACTTGTATATGAGATTTCTTCCACAACAGCATAGTGCCGTATATACTCGTGGCACACAAAGCACTGCTGTTATGGATTCTCCAACCAGTGGCTGTGCTTAGAGGGGCACCTAGTGGCACGCTTGTTTCAAACCAACCGACCAACCCACGTTAACTGCAGCAAATCACAAACCAGAAATAATTGCCTAATGGACCAGCAACTGAAATCAAGTTAAGCAGTTCCACAGTGTCATGACCGATACAGAAATTAATTCTGAACTCAAATAGCTGCGAGCAAAAGTCTTATGTCAAAATCCATATCCTATGAAAAAGCATACATTATCCCTGGAAAGGAACAAAGTATTTTAGAGATTGTGTTCGTTAATGTAAGATGCAGAACCACGATTTGCATACAACTGCACATCTAAAGCTACACATATGACAGAAGCAGAAATTGGCTAGAAGAAAAATTATTACAGTTTTCCCCTTTCTCAAGACAGAAGACTGATACAAAACAGACATCAGTTTTGTGCTTAAAATGCAATCTGTGTGACAAGAAACCCAAGCTTCTCGCTTCTCACTCTACCCCAGACCTCCTTCTGCATTTCCTGTAAAGTCACTGAGAAGTTTGTTGGAATTTATAAAGCTCCCCCGGAGGTGATGCAACAGAACAGTCAGCAGAAGTGCACAGCACACCAGATGCCACATGCACGCGTGCCACTTGAACATAACTGCCTCAATACAGCAATATAATCAGGGCAGTCCTGAAGAGGGCTGATTCCACAGTTTCCAGAACATGCAAATAAAGTTAAGTTTTCCAAATCACAGCTTCCAGAATTCAAACCAATCCCCACGAGTGACAATAGCTGTCACAGTAACATACACCTTGAGCGAAACGTTTCTCACACTGGATGACATTTATGACATAACACTTAGTTAATACCATGCACATAATACGAACCAGTCTTTTTGTCTTTTGCTCTGTACACCACACCGTATGTTCCCTCTTCAATCCTGTTCAAACACTGAAACTCCTCCACACTGCGACAGCCCTGAGAAAACAGAGAGATAACATTCACTCCTCCCGTGTCTGCAGGAGCACTGCACTCATTTGTTTCACAAGACATAAGATAAACCTAAGGAACTTCACAGGAACAGTTACAGTTTACCAAGAGAAGTACCTATTTCACACACAAGTGCGTGCTTTGCAATAATGAATCAGCAAGACATATTCTGCCCATCAACTCATGCATAAATGCAACTACAAACGCGTTTCTCATGTTAATGAAACCCATCTGCCTGTAACATTTCCAAGCATCCTTTAAGTGATCCCCTACCTGAAGTGCAGGAAGATACTTAGGAAGCTCCTGCTTCAGTTCAATAGGGGAAGAAGCTGGTGAATCAGGAATATAATCTCCTTCCGTCATGGCGTTGGACTGGGGGCTGCCCTCCCCTACCTCCTCTTCCTCTACCTCGCTGCCTGCGGAATCGCGATCAAACCTCGACTCTGTAACTTTAAAAGTCAGAATCAGTCGTGGAAAGAGAGAGTCCTTTGGAACAGTTAAGTTCAGCGTTAGACACATAAGGGGAGTGAGAAAGTGACTGCTGTTTGATAGAAGGTATGCAACTTATGTCAGTGAAGATCAATGAAAAGCAGCCTAATCTCTCCTGTTTGCAGAGGTGATGCTTTCAAACGCTCCAGGTTACCATCAGGGACACACAGTGAACAGAGCACATCAGAAAAACACATCTTTACGCTAACAGAATGAAAAAAAAAGTGACCTACTATCTCTCATTGTCATTGTAAAGCTTTGTTGGTGAGAGGACATAGCAAGAAACCCAAAATGAGAAAGAAGGGAATATTTCCTTGTTAGACTACGGTCTGATTTCCACTAAACTTAGACCCTGGAACACGTTTCTGATTCTGACATCACGGCTCTAAGCTGTGAAATGCACAGTGCCTTAGAACGATGGCAAAACTGCACCAACAAATAGATTTTAAATAGATGTAAAATACTTTTAGAAACAGATTTGACTGCAAAAACAGCGCCAATTTATATATTCAGTATTTGCATTGTACCAACTGGGATGTGGTTTCCATTCTCCCGTTCTTCCTCTTCACTCATTTCTTCTTCGCTCACCTCTTCTGCAAGACAGAATCAAGTTCAGCTGAATCAACACTTCTGTAGCTCCTTGCAACGCAGACCACTGTCCAAACACTTCCCTCACTCATCACACCTTTTTCACCACTATCTCGTTAGTGACAGCATATTTGCTGTTTCACTTGGGAAACAAAAGCTTCTTCAAACTCGACAGCATCGGTTGGGAGACTACTGAATGTCTGCCCAGTCATTCTGATGGACTGTAAAGCGATATACCCAGCAGAGCAGCCTGCTGTGCCTTTTTCTTTACTAAATAATGATAGGAATGGCTCCAAGATTTTTTTAACTAAACCTTTTTTAAAATGACTATCACGTTACAAATAGTTGAACGAGCATGAAAAAGAATCTGGCATTTGCAACGGAAACCATTCAAAATAGCAGAGATATTTCTATTTCACCACCCCCATGCAGAGTGTCCTCTGCAGAGTATTTGTTACTGTGCAACACGAAATTATGTGAACTGTTAGCGTTACACCACTTAGGAAGACAAAAACGGCTTTCAGTTTTCTAATCCGGCGTCTTAGACAAATAATTGGTATTACCTCTATATAAAAGGATAGAATATGACTTGTACTTGTTTTTTTCTTTTTAGTTATCTTGACCTGTGAGGTCTCAGCCTATCCTAGACTAGGAGAAAAGGAAAACATTCAAATAAAACAACACAGAATGAGAAACAAAGAAAAGCCAGAAGACCCCACCGGCCCATGCAAGGACCTGCGCTCTGTTACTCACCAGCGGACTGCTCTGACGCTTCCTCAGAATTGCTCCCCGTCTCCTCCTCCTCCTCCTCCTCTTCTCCCTCTTCCTCAGATCCTTCACTGCTCGACTCTTCTTCCTCTTCTTCTGAGCCCGACCCTGATTCTGCTGAGGACCAATAACACGTGTAATGACATACACTGTCTAATAACAGTGTTTCCTCAACAGACAACTGTGCAATGAGTATCTGCTATGCTGCATTTAATTACCTGATGAAGACTCAGCTGAGCTTGTTTTTCTCTCACTGTCACTGATGTCTTGCAAGTCTGAAAGAGGGTCTCTTTCTTCTGGTTTCTCTTCTTTCACTGTTGAGACCATAAGAATCATAACCAAGGTGCCAACTGAATTTCACTTCTATTTTTTAGACTCTGAATGCCTGGATATCTACGTTCTCTGGCTATTAAATTGGCGATGAATGTCCATATATATATATATATATACACACATATACTGAGCAACCAAAACATTTCAGTCTGCTCAAAAGCCAAACAGTTTCCCTGAACTGCAATGGTGCCGGATCAACAGCCAAAAATGCGCAATGCTGACTTCTTTATTAGAAACATGACATATGGCCACACCTCTCTACAAGAAATGTATTAAAAAGAACAAGTGTAACATGATAACAAACATGACCACAACACAGAGTCCCATTAATGAACACTCACACAGCGTTTCCACTGCAGTCCATCACTGTTAAACAGCATATGCAAATAAACGTTGACAGATTGGACCATAAGATCCAAGGACTCACTGCCTGCCTCCGCCTGGAACCTCAGCTGATCGCACTGTGCATTACCTCAAGGAGTGACAATGATTTTCACAGCTACACACATTAACAAAGCAGACACAGAGCTTTTCTTCTTTAACCAGTGACATTTTTATGCCAATTGTGAGGGTTCTCCGCTCACAGTTGGGACCTTCTATGCATGGAAAGGACCACTTTCTATCTTAGAAAACAAAACTCACCATCTAACCAGAATACTGCCTTAAGCACTGCTTTTCTTCTACCATACAACAATTAGCGACAGTGAAACTAGACAGTTCCCTGTGCGGTGGCTTTTTAAGGTAGCTTATTTCCTAAGAACAAATCCAGCTGCAGTTAGGACAAACAACCCCTTTTCAATCCTCAAAGAAATAAAACCAGCATTGCTGCAGGCACAGTGCTCGTGCCACCCATCTCAGCAATTCCAGAAGTATGCCACCACGGCTGAAGCGGACAATACTTTCAATACGGTTCCAGGGATATATATGTTTAATACTAAAAATTAACCTCTGCCCCAGAACAGCTGCTAGCCCCCAGGCAGACACTGAGGTGGCAAATGCTACCTGGTTTCCTGCTATCTGCTTGCTCAGGCTTGTCTCTCTGCTGTCGTAATGGGCTGCGACTCCAGGGTCTCATTTTCACTTTGTCTCCATATTCTTCCCTCACTGTTCTATGGTGTGCAGAAACTAGTGAAAACAAAACCAAAGCAAAAATTGTTAAATGTCCCTGCCCTGATTAGAATGCTTCAGTCTACCACAACCACCTGCTCTGCGTATTTTTACCTTTTTCCTTACTTAATAAATGATAATGGGGAGGGGTGGAGGCGGAACCTAACAGTATCTAGGAGCAAAGAACCGTGATTTCCCTCACGCGCAATGCTACGTGGGTTTGGATCAAACAGAGAGAGGTGCTGCTGTACTTAGCAAGCAGATGCAAGAGGCCCCTGTGCTACACAGCACAGAGCTCAAACCTACGGTGTTAAGGCAAGAGAGAAGTGGACAAACCAGGGAGATGCATGAAGGAATCAAAACAGCTAAGGGTTAGGAGCTGACAGAACATTCAGAGCAATGAAGAGCTAAAATGGAAGGCTAGATAAATTGAGACCAAGACCAGCATAAATATCAAGCACAAAAAGGAGCTGTTCAGCATGAGCAGAACCACAAAGAACAGCAATAAATACAATGACTTCTGCTACTCTTGAGCAATCTTTGTCAACTGAGCACAGAAACTGGGTCTGATTTTTCCTCTGACAGCCAGGACAAACAGAGGTCCTTCAAACAAAAGTGATCTGAACCTAGATGGCAAGCGATTAGCCTTATACACGGCTGGAGTACTTACACAATCTATCCCCGTCCCCATACCATTTATTTTCCCAAACAGTTATGCTGAGACTTCAGTCTCTACCAAATCGGGTTAGAATCAGCCAAAGAGTTCAGAAGCAACTGCAATCATGACACACACACACACACAAAGACTACAGCGATGACGTAAATGTTGTATCTGAAGGACGCCAGGCCAACAAAGACTTACCGACTAGCCCAAAAGCCAGCACACCCCTGGCATCCGACACTGTTTGATTTCCCTGTGTAGAATTTCACAGATTCCTTTTTCCAGACAGACTTCCCACCCTATTTTATTATTTTTGTTCTTTTAAGTTCTGGTATTGACCTAAGTAAAAAGCTTTCCACATCTCCATTCCACCACGACAGTGGACATTAAGTCCAAACAGCATTCAGACACCGATAATCACCTTCTCTTCTGGCTTCCCGCTCCTTACGCCTTTCTTCAGCTCGCCTCTCACGCTCCTTTTGCTCCCTCTGCTCTTTCTGCTGCTCTCTGATTTTTCTCTCTCGTTCTCTCTCAAGTTGCTCCAGGCGATCTCTGGAAAATAATTGTTATCTTTTGTTACGTTGCAGTTTGGTACGAATTTAACTCACAAAGTGAAAGAGAACTGCTTTTCTGTAACCAAGTATGGGACAATTCAATTTCATTGGCGGGAACGAAGTACCTCTCCCTCCTGGAATGCTCCCTCGCCATTTCTCTCCGTTTCTGCCTCTCCCACTCCCGTCGGGCCTTATCCTGCTCTTCTCTGTGCCTCTTCCTACGCTCGTGTTCCCGTTCCTTCTCCTTCACTCTGGCGTGTTTCCCTGAACAGACAACAATGAATTTTGGAGTTACCATTCAAAACATTTTGTGCTCCTATTTTCAAAAAGGTGGAGTAGAAAGGATAAAACCTATGGCAGCACATTCCTATGCTCTCTGTTCCTTCCTTGATGGAAAAATCCTGATCTGAAAGGGCATTAAATAAGTAACTGTAAGAGCTCGCACAAACACTCGTGTTAAATCAGAACGAAGGCTGTAAGTAACAGGAGTACACAGTGTATGTTCCTGGACTTTCTGCTCCCTGAGTTACATAGAAATGGTATTTGTTCTTTTCCACCCAGATACAAATATCACAGCTCATCTCCCTGACGCAGTGAGGCCGCAGTGAATCTTCACAGATTTCCAAGAGTAAAAGCAAACTCTGTGTCCCTGACCCAGAGCGGCTGCGGTCCTCTCAAGCACAGACATCCATCACTCTCAGAAGGGCATTGAACACAATTAAAGAGAAGAAAAGACAGCAAATGTATCTTATTTTGTCACGTCCACCTGATGTGATTTCTCTAGACTGCAATTCTTGTTATTTCCTCTCTACATAGTTCCCGTTCAGCTCAGCCTTGGGAAGCTACCAGAAGTGTTACTGATGTGCAGTACAGTACCACCTTCCGCTGAATGACTGCGGTGTCTCCGTTTCTCTTTCCTCTTCTCATCTTTTCTATGATGGGTTTTTTCTTTCCGTGACATTTGCTGCGGTGGTTTTATAGCCAAGGAATCATCTTCTTCTCCCCTACAATAAAGACACGAACCGATGAGCTCAGGGAGGTTACACCCAACAGACTGCACTGCAAACATCACAACGCTGTACTTAACAGTATCTTCAGCAAAATATAACGTTACCGGGGAGCGGCCCAACCCGGCTTAGAGTACATGAACCGAGAGCCACTCCGGCACCACCAGAACGGAACTTCTAACGCCTCAAAAAGTGCCACTTTCCCCTTTCAGCACTTCAGAACACCGCGCACTGTTTTTAACCCTTCCATGCCCAGGGAGCAGCAGCGCTGCGGGCGGTACCTGTCCTCCATGGAGTCCTCCCTGCGGTACGGCGAATTGCGGATCGTTATCTCCATGCGGTGATCTCTCAGCTCCCCCTCTTCAAGAGAATCCCGCTTCGAATCCCTATCATCCGACTGCGACAGAACACAACGAAGGGTGAAACCGACCCCGGGTCAGTTCCGACACATGAGCACTCGCGGCGCAGCCCCGGCCCCGCACTCACGTTTTTCATGCGCTTTATCTCTGCCTTCTCCTCTTGCTCCTTCCTCCGTTTCTTTTCCTGAAGGATTTCATCCAAGGTTTTCACTTTCCAAGAATCCTTTTCATCACCCATTGGAGTTCCGAAAACCATTAGGAAAAAAAAAAAAAAAAAAAAAAAAACACTGAAAAAAAAAAAAA
>JANHGO010005445.1:0-23057 GCA_024606505.1 Aquila spilogaster
ATTTTGTAATTTTAATAACGTTACCTTTTTTTAATTTGCTTGTTTGCTTATTTTGTGTTTTTTTTTTTTTCTTTTTTTTTTTTTTTTCCTGAAACATTAGAGATTGCAAACTGCAAAACATTGAAATAGCTGGTCACTCTGCAATGTGCTTAACTGACTAAGGTAGTTATGTGCATCCATACAATTTATAGATAGTTAAAAATGACTTTCAGTCTCGTGAAAACTCATACTTTGAGATAGGAAGAGCAGGAGTTAACTTGCACAACACATCACAGCATAATTTAGATCAGCACTAAGCAGCATAAAGTAAGTATTTCAAACTAAAAAAAAAAGGAAAAAAAAAAGAAAAAAGGTATCTAAACTTTCAATCTATTGCTTACACAAGTAATCCCACTGAATCACGTCAGCTTGAATAATAGATCTATAATATGTTTTCAATAATTAATTCTTTTCTTTCTATTTTCATGGCACAGCCTGAGAGCAACGGAAGGATCATTTAAATGGTCAAAAGTAGATAAGAGTTTATGCCTGTGCTCTCTATAACTATAATGTATTTCCATTGTTTAACGATGGAGATGTTTCTAAAATGGCAGAACACAACCCTGAGACAAAACTTGCTCAATTCCTATCTCAACCAGTAGTTTGCTGACACGACTCTAGGCAACTCATTTCTTTTTCCCATGCCTCAGTTTCTCAGCCTTCAGAAGTGGAAGGAATTATACAGCCCAAAGGTACTTAGGAGCCTGTGATAAACAGATGTGGTGACTGAGGTAATTATCATCATTACTCAGTAATGAAATGTGAAAAGTTAAATCTTATGTAAAAGTAATACCCACTTCTTATCAACCTATCTGAAAGGCTTTCACAGTGGAATATAGTTTAATTTTATTTGCTCAACAGATTGGAAAACAGAAGCATTGGCCTTGGGAAGGTCATCTGTCAAGCCATTGATAGAGCTAGAAATAGACCAAATTCTCAGAATGCCAGACACTGCCATCTATCCCAATATTTTAAAGATATATAACTATGGACTTACTGAAATAAGTCTGTTCCAAAAGAAAAGAGGCCATCTGCCTCTTTCTCCTTGTTTCTTAGACCTGACTTTATGCATCAAAGGTTACATATGCCAGTCATTTTCTTTATGGAGGTTTAATGTAGTTATGTGGTGTGGCAGCAATATCATGGCTTGGTTTTCTTATTAATTCACAGCTTAATTTACCATAATTTAATCATTTTAACTGGACAAAATTGTATATTTTCTTTTCTCGATGTTCTCTCAACTCAGACTTCAAAAGCACACAGATTTCAGAGACAAATAATAAACCATTTGAAATACAAAGTACCTTTGAATTAAGAAACATTACAAGAAAACAACAACAACAACAATGTAACAACAAATAAAACATAAAGATGATGCTTCAAAGTATCATAAGAATTCTCTGTTTAAATATAAGAACTCTGAAGAGGTGGTTTTCTGTTCTGGAAATTCATCAGTTCATTTTTTTCTGCTACAAAACAAAATAAAAACAAAAAGAGCCAACCAAGTAAAGATGCAAACCAAATTAATAATTTCCACTGTCATTCAAAACAGAAACTCGAAGTATTAGAGATGATTGAAATGTTTTGTTCTTTTATTATGTTTTTCTTATTTTTGTTTTCTAGTATATATAAAAAAGCAAATTTTGAAACAAAAAATCTGTCTGGAATTCAAGGAACTCAGAATGTGATATCTTTCATGATCCAAAGGGTTATGGTCAATAACTGGTCCAGGTGCAGGCTAGTGATGAGTGGTGTACCCCAGGGGTCCATTTTGGGACTGGTGCTTTTCAACATTTTTATTAACAGCATAGACAGTGGGATTGGTTGTACCCTCAGCAAGTTTGTTGATGATGTCAAGGTGAGTGATGCAGCTGACACAATAGAAGGGAAAGATGCCATTCAGAAGGATCTGGACAGGCTCAAAAAGTAGGCACATGAGAATCTAATGAGGCTTAACAAGGCTAAGTGCAAGGTGTTGCACATGGGTTGAGGCAATAGCAGATATGAGTACAGACTGGGAGAAGAACTCATTGAGAGCAGCCCAGCAGAGAAGGACTTGGAGGTCCTGATGGACAAAATGCTGGACATGAGCCAACAGTGCCCTTGCAGCCCAGAAGGCTGATGGTAACCTGGGCTGCATCAAAAGAAGGATAGCTAGCAGAGTGAGGGAGGTGCTTGTCCCCCTCTACTCTGCCCTTGTGAGGCCCCATCTGGAATCCTGCATCCAAGCCTGGAGCCCGCAGTAGGGGAGGGATGCAGAGCTGTTGCAGTGGGTGCAGAGGAGGATCTTGAAGGTGATCAAGGGTCTGAAGAACCTCTATCATGAAGGGAGGTTGACGGAGCTGGGTTTGTGTAGCCTGGAGAAGGCTCCAGGGAGACCTTATTGTGGCCTTCCAGTATTTAAAGGGAAGTAATTAATAGGGATACTGACTTGATAGTGTTAAGGGTGAATGGCTTGAAACTAAAAGAGAGAAGATTTAGATTAGATATTAGAAAGAAATTGTTTACTCAGAGAGTGGTGAGGGACTGAAACAGGCTGCCCAGAGAAGCTATACGTGCCTATCCCTGAAGATGTTCAAAGCCAGGTAGGATGGGAACCTGGGCAGCTTGACCTAGTGGCTGGCAACACTGCTTATGGCAGGGGAGTTAGATCTAGATGATCTTTAAGGCCCCTTACAACTCAAGCTATTCTATGATTCTATGATCCTATAATCCTATGATTCTATAGTCTTTCCTTGTCTTTCCAAAATTTCATTTTGTCCAAAATATTTTTATTTTTCTTTGATTAATGGCAGTTGCAATTGTAATTATCTGACAGAAAATTTCTAAACAGCTTTCTGAAACTATGAGAGCATCCTGTGGTGTGTGAACATTAAAGAGCAATTGCTAGACACCAGCAAACTGTTACAATGCTGAATAGATGAAACATTATTAACAATAAAATAGTATCTTCAGCCTATTTATGCAGTGCCTAGAAACATATTCTGGGACCAATCCCACATGGCATTTTAGTTTTAATTAAATAACATTTCATAGACATAAGGGAAAAGAGGTTGGTGACCTGATTAATCGTTGTAGCACTTGAGTTTACATCACAGCATCCCAGATGATTTCAAATGTATTATTCTGATGTAAAGCTAGGGCATTTCAGTGGTCACTCAGGATGTAGCTTTTTATTTTCATCATTGGCAAAGAAGAGCTAAGAAATCCTTTACTGCCTCTACCAGTCTCCAACCAGTAACTAGCTTTTTGAGGCTTTTTATTTAACCAAGATTATTTTATTGATCCAGTTCATATTACAGTCCACAAACAATTCTGCCCTTCCTGAGCTGATGACAGGATGAAATCAGTTTTGTTGCTGAGGTAGCTAAGGCAGCATCCCTATAGTTGTTACAGTGGATACATTCTGAAGTCCTGTATTCAGAGCCTACAAAACCTTAGAAGGAGTGAATCTGGGCCTAATTACTTTTAAATTATTATACAGAGTATAAAGCACAGCCTCACATAAGACTCTTACAACCGAGAACATGTGCGTGTATGCAGATATGTGTAAACATGCAGATTTTGTGTATATATATCAAGGATTTTGATGTCACTAAAAGACTGTGCTTAAATAGTGCTTTACTACACTGCTATACATAAACAGCACACATTTCCAATGGTAAATTTTTACACGATTATATTGTTGCATATTCAAACTGTCCTTAATAATCACTGCCTACATTAGCTAGGTATATTCTATATCACGTAGCTGACGCCATGGCAGTTAGCTGTAATGAGCGTGGTCAGGTTTGAGGATCAGGTTTGGCTCTCTTTGATGAGGGAAGCTAGAGCCAAAGTCAGGAGTCATCTTTTATCCTCTTTTTTCCCTCATGTTTCTATGGTATTTTTACTTTCCTTACAGCCTACCCAAGAGGAGGGGTGAATCTCATCTGCTTCCAACACAGAGTATTTCAGGAGCACAACTTGTTTGTTTTGCGCGGCATGCTTTCTATCTGTTCTACATCCACCTTTCTTACCTTGCAGTTTGTCTTGTATGTAGGTTGTTCTGAAAGTAATGCCTCCTTTTTCGTAGAATAATAAAATATTTTGCATGGAAACTACAACAGATATAAAGAGCACAATAGCACTATTTGATAGAGCAAATTCTCAGCTACCAAACAATATTTTTTCAACGTAGTCACCACCATTAGTTTTGCATTTTTGCCAGAGATAAACAAGAGCCTGCATGCTGCACTTGTAAAAATTGAAAATGAATGTCAATGGGAGCAGTTTTTTCCACATGAAGAAATTCAGTGACACACCTTTGTTTGATACACACTTCCATGTCAGATATCATTTTGTCAGATTGTCCCTCTGCTGCCATCTGCTGCATGGCAACAAAATGTAATGGAATATTTGTGGGAAAGTTCAACCTGTACTGCCATACCACCAACTTCCATCTCTGGTGCCATTGGCCAACATAATAAAACAGGAGACATTACTTTTGGAGCAGCAACCATACATGATTTTTACTGTACTCTATTTCAACAACCGCATCGTAAGTCCCTTCTTACCCTTTGCTGTTATATATTGCTTTTATATTTACATGTATCTTTGACAAAGTGCTCAGGCATTCTTACTGGTTATGCCATTAGTAGCATTATAAAATGTGCAGTCTCACAAATAATTTCACAGTGTAGCTGTTTAGGCATTTCAGTGCTGTTATGCCTAGGCTCCAGGCAAGCATCTTGCTTACTTGCACATAAAAGGCTTCTCTGTCAGGTTCTCAGCTGGAGTAATTGAGGAAAATTAGGATAGTGATTGTCTGAGTTTATCATGTGACTTAAATAACCACATTTTTTTGTTTTTAACCTTCTCTGTAACTAATATCTATTTACATTCTAGAGTTTCAAAATTCATTACTAGAAAAAAAAAAAATGTTTATAAACCATAAACCAGATCTGCGTTATATGGTTCTATAGTATGTATGCAATCTGAGGTAAATGTGATTGTTTCTTGCTTGGTGTACAGGGTGCAGCATTTACACTGAAGAACCACGCAAATTAGCCTTAGATGAACTGACAAATATCATAAACGTGCTATACTGCACATATGCAAGGCAGTCCATACTACCAGAGATCTACTGAATCTATAAAACAGGATATATTCCTTCCTTTCTTTCAGCAAGTGAATTTAGCTGGCCTAACCCTTCTGTGAAGACAAGACAGACTTACCATAATCCAAATACATCCTTCTGTCAGAAGAAATGCTACACGTTTTTTCTTTTCATCTGGTTATGAGTAGAATCACTGAAATGTGGTACCTTTGCCTTCTCTGTGGGTGCATGCTAGATCATTGAAGGACAACAGGGCCACAGGTGGACAATATATACAGGAGGATATATCTAGACAAGATCAACACTGAATAATCCACTTCTCACTGATGCTCTTTACCATTTTCTTTTTCTATAACACTCATCATGAAAGTTCAAGGTATCGAGGACTGACTTGACAATTTGTATACTTTCACCTAACAGCTGAAGGTCAACCAAAGTTAAAGCAAAAGCAAAACCAACCAAAAAAAAAGAAAAAAAAAAAAAGAAAAGAAAAAGGAGATTAGCTGCAAATATAGGGCTTTTTGTCTGAGGACTCAGGGTAACAGCTCCCTTTTTTTGTGGATTTCTCAAAATCTAAAATGATTAAAGGACAGTACTGTATTTCTCTGACCAACTGGTTTCTTTTGTGTTGTTGTTTTTATTTTGTTTGTTTTAGGTCATTGCAGAAATAATTAAAAAAAAAAAAAAGAAAAAAGAACAATGACTTTAGAGTTAGAGCATTTTAGAGTTTAGAGCACTTTTTCCTTTTTCTTAATTAATGAATGTCTTTTGATTTTTTCTTTTAAGAAAGGGAAGTGGGATTTCAAAACGATTTGACTTTAATTAAATATTTAAATCATTTAAATAAAATATTTTACTGCTTTTAAACTTAGCTTTTAAAGGGGAAACTGAAGCATATCTATGATAGAACACTTCAGCAGTGTGATGATATCTTTAGCTTTCAGCATCTAGTCTTAGGTAACTATCCAGGCATTATTACAGTCACTGGAGAGAAATTAGCCAGTAAGTTTGTACTAAAATTTATACAAATCAAGCAGAATGAATTGTGAATTGTGTCGGTAAAGCATTATTTGCTATGCTTTGTAATATGGGCCTTAGAGTTTACGTTATCTTACACTAAAGCTAATTGACTTTTAGACTACAACTTCTACATCTGATTAATCCCATTCAAAACAGTGTTCTTAAGAATTAATACTTTATTGAAAAAATATTTACACCATTTATTTATTTTTTATTTTTTAGAAGTCTGTCTTTTCACTCAGATTTGAATGGAATGAAATGTGAAATAAATAGTTTAATATATTTGTATATTTCAAAACTAACCAAACTTGAAGTTGTCATCTAGATATAGTCAGACATTCAATATAAAATAGAAAATTATTTTTTTCAAAGCAGAATGAGCTGAAGAAAAAAAGAAAGCATCAAGTTACGTCTTCAAAATTTCTTTTAAACTGAATAAATATACAAAATGTATGCTCTGAATAAATATACAACATGTATGCTATGGTGTTATTTGTTACCCTTAGCTACCACAGAGGACTGTTCTTTTATTTTGTCTTTTACATCTCTACTAAAAAATCTGGGAGAAATGAGGGGTGAGAATAAAGAATGCTATGGTGATGAGTGTCATAGAAGATTTTATATATCTATTTTTATAGATTTTATATTATGTGTATCAGTAGCTTTTAGTTCTGAATTTTGTCTCATAAAAGATACTTGGAAATACTGTTAATGCTTGTGAATATTTTCCTCTGTGTACTATTTATCACTAACATTTTGATTTATTATCTGTTTCTTAGTTTAGTGTTACATTGTTCAAATCCAGGAAATCAATCTCTTTCCCTGAAATCAAGGATCTCAACTTTATACAAAAGTAGCATTTAAATTCTCAAACACTTTAAAGAGTCAAGGATATCTGAAATAGTAATAATAATAATATTTGTAAAAAAAATTACATCTTAATGGCATTTTAGTTGCTAGGAGATTCTAGATAATGTTTATGAGATGAATGTATTTTTTTTCTCTCTTTTTAATTTTTGTTATTTAATTATTTATTTTTAATGATTGATGAATAAGTAAACATAAATGTCAGTCTTGTGGAAGCTTCCAATATATAATCTGATTTAAAAAATAAAAATATTCAAAGTAAATTGTTCACAAAAAAAAAAAAAGAGAGAGAGAGGAGACAAAAAGTAGAGCACACATTAAGTTTTTTTTATCTGCCAAGATACACCTTCCTGGTGCAACAAACAGCCGCCTTACATAATACTGGACACCAAGAGAAATGAGATATTGTTAGGTGGACAGTTTGTCCGATGCGGTACAAATTTCATTATGGTCTTTTTGTTCAGCCTGTGTGTAATTCAAAACTATAATTAGAGATTCAGTGATAAAAAAATGTAAGCTTCATATGTTCAGTCTGGTAAATGTGTAAACAAGTAACAAAACTATGTTGGATTGTTAGAGCTATAATCACCTCCATCTCTAATATTAATCTTAAAAATAGCCAAGAAAATCAATAATTCTTACAAAATACAAAAAATTGTTAATACATTTACAAAAATGTAAATACAATACATTTGCTTCAAGCTTCACCACTTGCTCTCTGTGCAGTCATTAAGCAGAAAAACAGAGAACAAAAAAGTTTAACTATTCCTGCAAATTACAGCTCACTAGGGAAAGAGCTGTGAATTTTTACCATTTACTCATACATGTTCACAGCCCCAGATGGTAAATCAGGAGAAATTATGTTATCTTTATTTTAGTGACATTTTTAAATTGTTTTGTGATCTTGAGATGAAGATTATAGTATGTAGTTTAGGGCAATATTATCATATTTTATATCTAAAGCACTTTGTTAGCCTTAGGTTTATCTGAACAAGTTGTTTTGATAATACCAACAATATAGCAGCATTGCTGCTGAAAGTTTAAACCTGGTAATATTATCTATCCATTGTGCTTCTAAAAACACAATTTGTATGCCATACACCCTTTTACACATGCCGGCTCTGTAAGGGCCCAAACAACCAAAAAAACCAAACAACAACAACAACAACAAACAGTGTTTCTCATAACTGTTTAACAATTTTATGTTTTCTGTTTGTTTGCTTGCTCTTTGCTTCCTTTTTCCCTCATATTATAGCATTGATATAGAAGCTGATCCCAAAAGATATTCAGAGCTCCCAGTGAATTTTTGATAAAATGCACACGGATGGTATTTTGCAGGATCAGACCTATGCAGAATTATTCACGTGCTGTTATTTTTTTTCTAGAATTTTTGCACAATGTGAAAAAATGCCTGGAAGACTTCTTTTGAGTTGGTGTTACTGTCTCCAGTTTAGATAGAGTCTGAAAATTAAAGTCAGAGCAATTGCTAAAACAGCACTTTTCTGACAGAAATACATAATATGTTTTGACCTTTGTGAGTTGTTTCATAAATTGTTAATTTGATATTTGTTTTCTGAACATCTGGTACTGTATTTAAGAACCTGCTGTTGGTCTGTACACTTAGATCTTTATCTGCAAAATACATTCTCTTTGTAAAGATAATGCATTCTAATACTGTTCAGACATGTGCCTGCTCCTATAATTCAAAAAAAAAAAAAAAACAAAAAAAAACAAAAAAACAATCTTTGAATCAAAGATGTAAAATACTGTCAAGTAAATTTCTCCTTATGTATTTAGCATAAATGAATTCTTAATATCAATTGTATGAAAGATAAAATTAAAGCACAGTATAAAGAATTTGGTGGGGGGGGGGGGAGGGAGGTGCACCTGTCTACTGAGGAGAAAAAGCAAGTAAATGAGAGACAGAAGACAGAGAAACAGAGAGAGGAAGAAGGGAAGGAGGAAATGGAGAGAGAGAGGGAGAAAGGAGGCAAGGAAGGGAGGATGGGAGAATCCTGAACTTCAGGAGAGCAAACTTCAAACTGTTAAGGAATTGCTGGATGAGATCCCCTAGGAAACTGTCCTTAGGAAGAAAGGAATAGAGCCGAGCTGGAAGCACTTTAAGGATGCCTTTCTGAGAGCACAAGAGCTCTTCATCCCCCAGAATAATAAATCAGGCAGATGAGGCAGGAAACCAGCATGGCTGAGCAAGAATCTGCTGATCAAACTGAGGGAAAAAAAAAAGGATAAGTATAAGCAGTGGAAGTGGGGATGGGAGGCCAGGGAAGAATATAGGGATGCTGTCCAGATGTACAGGGATGCAGTCAGGGAAGCCAAGGCACAGATGGAATTGAATTTGGCAAGGAATGTGAAAAGCAAGAAGAGATTCTTTAGATACGCTGGGCAGAAGAAGTAGGCAAAGGAGAATGCACTCCCCATAAAAGATGAGAAGGGAAAACTGGCCTCCTCAGACAGGGAGAAGGCTGAAGTATTTAACAAGTTCTTTGTCTTGGTCTTCAAGGGCAGTCAGGTCCCTCAACGTCTAAGCAGGGATCAGGAGAACAAAATAGCTCCCTGTGTAAGAGCAGAGCAAGTCCAATACCACCTCATGAGGCTGAATGTGTACAAGTCTATGGGCCCAGATGACGCACATCTCAGGGTTCTGAAGGAACTGGCTGATATGGTTGACAAGATTCTCTCCAGCATGTTTGAAAAGTCATGGCTTAAGGCAAAGTTTGACATGGTCCCATGCCACATCTTTATCTCTAAATTGGAGAGACACAGATTTGAAGACTGGATTATTAGGTGGGTAAATAATTGGTTGGATGGTCACAGCTGGAGGGCTGTTGTCAATGGATTTATGTCCCAGTGGAAGCTGCTCATGAGTGGTTTCCCCCAGGGATCCATCATGAGATCAGTGATCTTCAATATCTTTGTCAATGACAGACAGTAGGATTGAGTGTACTAAGTGTACATTCATCAAGTTTGATGATGACAGCAAGCTGAGTGGTGCAGTTGACAAAAAAGAGATGGCATCCAGAGGGACCTAGACATGCAGAAAAAGTTGGCACACGAGAATTTAATGATGTTTAACAAGGCTAAGTAAGTGCAAGGTGTTGCACTTGGATTGGGGCAATATCAGATATGAGTACAGACTGGGAGCACTCAGAGTGCTGAGAGCAGCCCTGCAGAGAAGGACTTGTAGGTCCTGATGGACAAAATGCTGAACATGAGCCAGCAGTGTGCCCTTGAAGCCTGGAAGGCCAATGGTATCCTGGGCTGCATCAAAAGAACGGTGGCCAGCAGGGTGAGAGATGTGATTGTCCCCCTCTATTCTGCTCTTGTGAGGCCACATCTGGAGTACTGTATTGAAGCCTGGGGTCCCCAGTACAGGAAGGATGCAGAGCTGTTGAAGCAGGTGCAGAGCAGGGTCTCTGTGCTTCCCAATGTTTAAATGGAACCTCCTGTTTTCCACTTCGTGACAACTGCCTCTTGTTTAGTAAATGGGCACCACTGGAAAGAGACTAGCTTCATTCTCTTTGAAACTCCTTCCATATATTTATAGAAATTGATTAGATCCCCACTGAACCTTTTCTTCTTCACACCAAACAGTCCCAGCTCTTTCTACCTTTTCTCATAGAAGAGATGCTTCAGTCCCTCATCTTAGCCCTACATTGTGTGTTCTCCAGTAGGTTCATGTCTCTCTGGGGAGCTCTGTATTGCCTCGGTACTTCACGTGTGGCCTCACCAAAGCTGAAGGAAAGGGTCACCTCCCTTGACCTGCTGATGATACTTTGCCTAATGTAGCTCTAGATGCCATTAGCCTTCTTTACAGCAAATGACACACTGCTGGTTCATGATCAAGTTTGTGTCCACCAGGACCTGCAAGACCTTTTCTGCTAAGCTGCTTTCCAGCTGGGTGCCTCAAGCATATAGTGATGCCTGGGGGTGTCTCTCCCCAGGCACAGGACTTCACTGCTTTTCCTAGTTGAACTTCATGAAGTTCCTCTCAGATCATTTCCTCAACCTGTCGAGGTCCCTCTGCGTGGCAGAGTAAATCTCTGATGTACCATGCACTCCTCTGTGTTTTGTGTACTCTTGCTAAGGGTACACTCTGCCTCATCATCCAGACAGTTAATGAAGATGTTAAATGGAATTGGACCCAATACTGACCCCTGGGTTCACCATTAGTGACTGAAGTTAAATTAGTTCATATGTGTACTATACATTCCCAAGAAAGGGAAACTAGATAGAAAATAATTTCTTTGCCTTCAGATCCTACCATTTTCAGGACAAACCAGAACAGAGTACTTTGTTCAAGCTTTTAAATCATGAGAGAGAGGAGAATGCCTCCATATATCTCTATTTTGTTAACATTCAGGTGCTATCTCTGTGTTTTGGTAACACTCCAGTGCAAATAAAGGTATTTCAAGTCAATGGACTTGATTCAACAATGGAGTGCTCTACTTTTAGGTGGCTCAAAGTAACACAGCCGGATTGATTTTAGTTTACTGCAGTGGATAGTAGAGGTCAGTATTGTAATTGTAAGACAGCAATATTTACAAAAGATTTTCTCCTCTGGCCAGGAGTGCACAGAGGCTCATCTTCTCCCAGCTTCTCCCAATGATCTGCATTGAAAATGTTGATTTTTCTTTTTTTTTTTTTTGCAGGACTACGTCAAATGTTTCTTAGTTAAAAAGTACCATTAATAAATTCATTTATTTATTTAATCTTATTTTAACATGTAAATGACAATCATCAGTATATTGGAAAAATTGACTGCGTCATTGCAACTGAGGATAACATCTGGCTCAGCTTCTCCAAAATAGTCACAGCCTATTATTTTTCTTAATTTCACAATTCCAGAGAATTGTATAAAATTCCAATTATATTTAACTGAATCCACTCAAAACAACAGTCTCTTTGTCAAATAATTGCAAAAGAAAATGATCTGTCAAAAGATTCTATCCTTTTACTGTACTAGAATTTACACAAGTATTTAGCCGAAAGGATTGAAAATATATCAAAACAACTGATAAAAATTTAGGCCTCTTACAGGGATACAAATGCACATTGTCACTGCCTTTTACTGCCATGTTCTCTAATAGCCCCTATGGATTCTTTAAGTTCATTTGTTTTGGCTTTGTATCCTTTCTACTTCCTATATTATAGGAATTGTTATTGCTTTTGCTAAGCTGCTTCTTACAGTTCCTCATGAGGTGCCGATTAGAAGCATTTTACAAAAGGCATTTTGTGCAGCTGTACTCCAGAATGCTAAAGAAAAAGGAGTTAATAAAACAAGTTTATTAATAGCAATAATAATTGAAAGATTATTATTGCTTCAAAGGTAGCAAAAAAAAAAAAGTCAATAAACAACAGCTTTGCAATACTAAAAAATAATGTGTCAATTCTTGCATACCATGGACCTGTTTAATTTTTAAAAACAATTTTCAACATGGCAGGGGTTTGATTCTCCTGGGCTACTAAATTCCACTGAAGGAAGGAAGAACCAAGGCACTAGTGCTTGCACTTATTTATTCACTGACAAACAGATGTGGTTGTAGGCACTGGTGAAGCTGCAGGGATCTAGTAAGGCAAAGTCTTGTTGCTACTGTTTCTAAAGCCTTCCTGAATTGAAATCTTACTTGTATGAAAGCTAAGCAAGTGCAGGTATATCAGTGTCTGATTCTGGAAAGTACACACAACCTTCATGTCACTGCAGTAGCTATCCATGAGACTTGCTGTGTGATCTCATTTTCCTTAATTTGTTGTGAATCAAGGGCAATGGGTACCTGGCAGGATTAGCTTCCCTGTTTTCTGCATTGATGAGGAAGGTAAGATGTTATAATAAGAAAGGAAGAACGGAAGTAGCAAGGGCTTTACTGTTAAAAGGTAGGTCAATGAAGGCAAGTGATGCATGTAATAGCCACTTTTTAGTATTTTCATTCATTTTTCTTCCTCTTTAGGAATTAGGGTTTGCATTAAAAAGAAAGCAATAGTGGTTGAAGCTAAATAATGTTGCTTCCAGAAGTTCCCTGGAAATGGTATGCCACAGTAGATGCTCAGTGTCTCATGAGTAGATCCAGCTGGGAAATAAAAAATCTAAGAGGCTTCCATGGGAAAATATCAATGTAACAGCAAAGGCAATCAACTAAAAAAAAAAAAAAAGTTTCAGGCAATAAATAAGAGGAAATTAAAAAAAAAAGTATGTGGAGGAAGCTGAAATGAAATTTAAAATTCTAGTTTACTGTTTCCTGAGAAAAGGTTAAATTCCATTCCAAAGTAATTTTGCCTGAACTGTGTGTAGAAATACACATACGAATTAAAAGAATATTGGAGATTACAAATGAAAAAGCCATTCTGATTTTTCATTTTGAAAATGAAATATTAAAAAAAAAAAAAAGTATTTTTAACCTGAATTGTGTTTTTTTCACATATATATATACATATATGTATATTTCATGAACTAGGTAGTCACTTTTGGCTATTAGTTGGTTCAATGCTTCTGCTGGTCCTAAGCACATTTCTTTTTGTCTTCATGTTCTGTATTATCTACCAATGTCTCAGAGATGTTCTGATTTCCTATATAAGTTACTGTAAACTTCTTGACACTGAGTTGTGTTTCCCTTTTCCAGACTTAAGCAGTGAATAATTCCCCAAGTAGTCCTCCTATTCAGTGAGATCAATGCTTTCTGGAACATGTTGGATCTAATCATATATCTTGAGCTTCACATTAGTTTTGCTCCACTTCTTGTACACAAGGCCACACATTACACCATTGCTTACTGTAGTGCCTTTCAGAGGCTTACAAGATTCTGTAGTAGCCCAGTGCAACCATTATCTTTTAACTCTTGTACTGATTATACCTGACTAAGAACCCAAAAGAGAGACATAAATCTGCATAATTCTGTGCTATGTGATAGCTGAGGGAAAGACAGGTATCTCTTGAATTATTCTGTTCAAACATGAAGTTAAAACCAAAAGTCCTAAAAAGACTCACATGGATGACAGATCATCCACACCAAAAAACGTACAAGTCATTGATGTTACTGCTAATGGCAGACTCCACAGCTAGTCAAGAGCCTTTGCCTGTGGAGTGTTTTCCAATTTGTATAAGATCAGAGTTTTCAAGCTTCTCTGAAAACTCGCAAACCCACAACAGCATCTTTGGGAAATCCAGAATAACAGAGGGATTGATCCTCTTTCTCAGCATAAAAACAATCTGATATACAGACAGTACCCACAGACACAGGCACATGTGCATGTATGAATCAGGAATTTCCTTAACTGCACATCAAGACTACCCTAATCACAGAATCATAGAATTGCAGGTGTTGGAAAGGATCCCAAGAGATCATCAAGTCCAACCACTTTGCTAAAGCAGTTACCCTAGACTTGGTCACACAGGTAGGTGTTCAGCCGAGTCTTGAATATCTCCATCGAAGGAGACTCCACAACCTCCCTGGGCAACCTGTTCCAGTAATCTGTCACCCTTACCATAAATAAGTTGTTCCACATGTTAGTATGGAACTTTCTGTGTTCAAGTTTCAGGCCATTATTCCTTGTTCCATTGTTACACACCACAAAGAGCCTGGCCTCATCCATTTGCCTCCAACCTGGCTTTAGATACTTATAAACATTTATCAGATTCCTTCTCAGTCTTCTTCAAGTAACAGAAAGGTTTTATTTGAAAAAGTTTGAGATCATAACTTTTTTCTACTCTCTTTCCTACCAGTTAGTAATTGTTCTTCAACTAGAAATAAATGTACAAAGAACTATAGCTAAAAAATAGATGTCTGTATCTATGAAGGCAAAAATGTAGGCATATTTGCCATCTTTGCCTAATTGTAGATAAAGTTTACTCTCCTGCAACTTTCCTGATCTTTTTATCCAAAAAGTTCTAGCTGGTAAAAATTTAGGCACAATAACGGCTCTTCTTACAAGTGTACTCCCTATGAATACACATTGTGTACAAGTCTGAGTAAATGTCAGTATTTTTCCATGATGCCACACCAGTAAAAACTGCTTTAAGTACAACAATTGGAGCTGTAAGCTGTAAAATGAATTTTACTTTGGCTTTTCTTTTCTTCTTGTAATTTGTAAAGCTCTTAACACTTTTCTGACTCTTGTGATAGTCTAGCTAATAACAGGGACTGGTGCTTGCCATGTGCAGAAGAATTAGCTTTTCATAATATTTATCCAGAACTACATATACAAATACACATTTTCAATTTCTTTTTAGCCTTGCTGAACTAGAGATTAAGGATTCATTACACCTAATGTGTGTAATTTCTCCCCCTTCTACTGTAGCAAGACTGTAGAAACAGAGTAAATAAAAGATCAGGTCCTATGTTGCTAGGAAACATAGCATCTATGCATATACCTATTTCCTCTGGGATTACGATCTAGCCCTCCTCTCCCTTCTGATTTTGTAAAAATATTCATCCTACACAATTTGGATGCTTTACAGGTGATTTACAGAGAGAGTATTTATATTGTTAAATCCTAACACAATCTGTATAGAACTTAACTTTAAGTATTTAATTACCCTGTCTTTATACTTCTTACCTGCCAGGATGTGGATGTATGTGTTTCTTCTCCAACACACAGCAATACACGGTTGTACAGCAAAATAAAGAAAAAGTTAAGAACATGCAAAGAGATGAATATTCACACATGTGAAATTAAGAATTATTATATTTCTGTGCAAGTAGACCTATACAAAAATCATTCATAAACTCAAACATAGGAGAGTTAGGGGAGAGGAAGTCAATCCCTATTATTAGCCAGTTACCGAAGTGTAGAACATGCAATCCCAGAAAAAATTAAGCCAGGCATTTTTATTAAAAATAGATTGAGAAGGTAGGTAGAAAAAAGGTAGAGATTAATCAAATGAGCTGGAGGAATATTTACTTTCCCAAGGTTACTAATGAAAACCTAAATATAGATATCATTCTACCTGGTGAAGATGAAGTAAAAAAATATGCAGGTTATTCTAATAAAAAGACTTGTCTATCTAGTGCATCCCTGTTTTCACTTTCCTATGGTGGTGACAACTTCACTGTGTGGTAGATTTCAAGAAGAGCATGTGGTGCTGTGTTAGCCAGGCTAGTTACCAGAACACAGGCTGCAGAACAGTGATTGCTGCACTCTGTCCCCTAGCTTCTCTTCTATATAGACAAGCATACTCAGAATTATTGATAAGAAATAGATGATTGGAATAATAACTGGAATTATTGATAAGAAATAGATGATAAAGCCAAGGGAGGAAGGAATGTTTCCTTTGAAGACGTAAGAGATTTTAATTTTTATTATTATTATTATTATTTTAATTTTTGCCTATTTATACTTTTCACTCCCCCATTAGGTTATATGGGAATCATTAATTTATTTTTTTCTCTTCGGTTCCATGGTGACTGATTTATTTAACTTTCTCCCTTCTATTTAATCTCCTTCAAAAATACTGAAAGCGAGATTGCTGTCTTGACCATGACCTTAACGAGGAAAAAGAGAAAAGAAAACACTGGAAAGTAAAATGAAATTTACTTCTTCTTACAAATAGAAAAATTGTTTTTATTAGCAGAATTCCCCATTCTTTCTGTTTCTCTTTTCCTTAACTTATTTTCTCACACTGTTCTCCATGACCTGATGGCCACGACTGTAAAAATCAAAGAGCGGATCAGTCAAGGCTGTCCCCTCTCAACACACCTTTATCCCTTCACCTTTCTGAAAACCTCCCCTGCAGAACACATGACAACATCACTTTGAAAAATTTTCAATTGAGTGTTCATATTCCTCTCCAGGGAGAAATTCAAATTCACTTGTTAACTTGAAATCCATCTACTCATTTGCTCATCAGTTCATGAGTACTAAGTAATATCCAAACTCATCATAATCTGCACAAGAAGATTAATAAGACTTTGAAAGTACTTGTCAAAATTAAAATTAAATTTTAAAAATAGGTAAAACATATTTTCATACTTTTTTATCTTTTTTTTTCCTAAAAAATGCACAATTTAGAGATTTCATATAAATTACTACGATATCACAAAAACAACCAGAAAAATTCATTTTTTTTTAATATGATGAAGACCACTTAATTTGTAGCAGGTTGCCTGGCATATATTTAAAAAAAAAAATAGTAGACTGGGACAAACAAATAACAATGCCAAAACTTCATCTTGTATATATCAGTTTATTTACTTATTAATTTATATATATGTAATGTCAATACCTTCATTCTAATATAAATGCTCTTCTTTAGGAAGCATGTTGAGTGGTACTGTAAAATTAAATGTGAGAGTACCCAGGGTGTATCAAGGTCTACTTTACACCTGTACACAGTTTAAAATATGTTTGGTTTATTAATCTCCACACTTTCCTAAAGCAGCTTTGAGAGACTAATGTAATAACACAATTTTTCAGTGTTAGATAAAACAACAACAACAACAAGAAAAAGGAAAGACAAATAAACTTTCAGTAGATATTTAAATAACCCATTACCCAGTGAAATTTTAGGAACAATCATGTATCATTTTAAATGACTTCTTAGTTTGTGTAATTTGTGAAAGTAGAGCTTCACAGTAGTCTCTAAAAAAAAAACGCTTTTAAAATCTGAACTGCTTTCCTTTCCTTCTAAATAGAACACACATCATACAGAATGAAAACATTTACATCATACTGAGCAACAGACAGATTTGAAATATAAAGTGCAATTTCGTATTCAAGGTTAGTCTGAGACTGAATGTTGGAAATAATTTCAAGCACAAACCTAACAAATATGCTTAACAATAATTGTAGCCCATGTTTCCTCTAAAATGTTCTTCGCTTATTGCTCAGCATGAAGCATAACATTATTTTTCCATTTGACAAAAACATATCAAATAAACCATTTTCCCATCACATATATTTCACTTTCTGATATCAGTCAGGGAAAATAGAAGCCAAAGTCAGCAACATATGGGCAAAATGAATAGATATTTCCAAAATCTGGATACATTGTTCTTAACTACATTCTTTTCACTAAAAGGGAAAAAAAAGTAAAAAATAAAAAAGAGCAACCATTTATTTTAGTCTTGCAGAATATTAACACTGTCAATTTGGTGGTAGTTTTCCTCTTCGGATAGCTGTTTCCACAACAAATAAAGAGACATGAATAAAGGTTATTGAAAAGATCATTGAAAAGAAGGATTTTGATCCCTACGGGAAGACTTGTGAGTAAATATGTCTTTATGTTTTTCCAGCTGTTGAGATTTACTTTTTATACTCTTCCTCATTTTTCATCAATTTCAGATCATTATTTTTAATTATTTTTTTTTTCTCCCAGTGAATTACTTTAGCATTTAACTCAAATCATCAAAATATCCTGTGGCTTTCTAAGAGAGAGAGCCCTAGCTCCCGTATTATTTTTTTTATATCATATATCAAGTCATATGAAGAAAAAAAAACAGGTTGCTTTTCACTGTCCTTTGACGTTGCTACAGTAATGGCTTTCAGTGCTCATCCGCAGATGAATTCTATTCTGGGATATAAGTTTGAATACGCACTATTAAGAATAAAAGTTATTGTTAATTATTAGAAAACTCTATCAGACAGTGAGTGACAAAATGGAAGAAAAATACAGCTTCTGAGCCACATTTTTCTTAAGCCAAACAAAGCATATTTTCTCATCATTTGGAATTTCAGAATTGGTTTGCATAGAACGGCAAATGGCTTGTTCAAAACATGTATGTTGAGTGTTTTGCTGCCCTCAGCAGGACACCATATGATTTTGCATTCTAGTTGGCTAACTCCTAGTTCAGTGAACTGAAAGCCATATTCCCTGCAATACATTTTCTATAATGAACAGTTCGGTGATGAATGTCACATGATATATGTACAGTTGCTATCAGTTCAAATTGTTTTAAAAAAATACGAAAAACTAGGAGAGGTCTAGTTGATCAAAGATCAATACAAAGGCAGTTGGAAAACAAACAAACAAAAAGCCCACTTCCTGAAAACACCTAATGCGGATATTTTAAAATCTATTGATGTAAAATATGAAAAATTAATAACTTTCATTGCCTCAAAGAATAAATATATTAGCAAACTTCTCTTGTGCACATACTTGTCTGCAGAAGAACTGTAATGCAGAACTTTCTGTTTTATCCCTAACATTTACATACCTGATCATTTTCTAAAAAGAAGAAAAAAAATCAGCTTGTTAATAAAATAGTGTTCAGTTGGTGGCAGAAACATATTTCTAATCAAAGTAGAGGAAAATGTTCGTTGTCATTAAGACAATATTTTAAATAATTTATAACTACAGTACTATAACACTTCCCTGTGGCAATGAATCATGTCGACACTGGCACACAAAATATGGTTTGTCGTTGATTGTTACCTGAGGACTTTCTTCAAGTTCACATATTTTACAAGTTTCAGTAATTGAGAATATAATGCTTCTATTTTCATCGGACTGGTGAACTATTCCTTGTGTAATATTCCTTGTCTCCTGAATTGGCTCATACTAAACATGAAAGAAGAATTATCATTAAGGCAAAACAGAAATTATTATTAGTTACAGATCTAATTAAAACAAACAAACAAAGAAAGACACAAATGCTAACAAATTCTTTGTCTAATGAGCCGTGAAAAAATGATCTGGTCTTCCTAAATAAATTGTTTGTAACTTATGAAGGCAATAACCTTTAGAAAATCGTTTTAGGAATCTTTATTTTTTTAAAAAAATATTCTGGTGGAAATCCAAAGAAAGAATAAGCAAATATTTTTCTCTAGGCAGGTATAATCATTAACACATAGCATGAAGTTCAACAGTGAACAACAAACATTCTATCTCCTTGCCTTTGTGTTCACTGAAATAAAACCTTTGCATGAAAATTGACAGATTAACAAACAAATTCCATAGTCTCAGGAACTGAGAATGAGCCTTCAAGGTACATCAGAGATCATATTTACCCCACAGTAGACAGAGCCTAAAACAAACATTTTAATATCAGATAGATCAGCCTTCCTGATACTACTATACGTTAAAAAATAACAATAGTGTTAATAGTAATAATAGGTTAAATACTTAGATCTCTCTGAACAGCTAATTGTTTCAAGATAACAATAAAAAAAAATAATTTCCAAACAAATCTATCTCCAATAGGTTTATATAGCTGAAATCCTAATTTTGGTATGGCTCCTTCCAAACTTCATGTTAACTAAGATAACAAAAGAATTCTTGGGCTTCAAAAGTGATGCAGAGAACGGAGGGTTGCAGGCTGTGTCAATCTGTGGGTGTAGTTCTGACTTTTAAAAGTCACAGGAGTTGTGTACAAGAGCTTTAGGCATGCTGTCTGAACAGCATAAGGGTAATAAAAGTTACCTTGTACCAGCAGCTCTAAATCAGCATAAATGATTCCTTCATTTCATCCTTCAACTTTGTGTTGAGGGAGATCTAGAGGAAAGAGGAAGAGCTGATGTAAAAGGAATGCTGCTTAATCCCTGAAAGGAGAGGTTAACATTCCTTTCTTCTTCATCCTTCCAATTAAGATTGGGCAAAAAAAAGTATGAAGGTTGACTTGACCTTTTATTTTTTTCTCTCTCCTAGTCTGCCTTCAAGAGACTTCGTGCAGAAGAAAAAACCTATATTAGTTCTTCCTAAGGCTTAGGTGTGGTTTCCAGTCTCACAAGTAAAAAATACAAGAATAACCAGAATGGCTTCTTGTTCTGCCCAGTGTAGCTTGCCAGAATTCTCATCCTAGAATGGATGCTTATGCAAATCCAACAGACTCTGTAAAAGACATTTAGAGAAATCCAGTTTTCTCCTTCCTCATCTCATTTTCAAACAGCAGGGTCATAGAATCACAGAATGGCCTGGGCTGAAAAGGACCTCAAAGATCATCTAGTTTCAACCCCAGTGCCATAGGTAGGGTCACCAGCCAGCTGCCCAGAGCCACATCCAGCCTTGCCTTGAATGCCTGCAGGGATGGGGTATCCACGACCTCTCTGGGCAACCTGTTCCAGTGCGTCACCACTCTCTGAGTGAAAAACTTCCTCCTAAAATCTAACCCAAATCTCCCCTGTCGTAGTTTAAAACCATTCCCCCTTGTCCTATCACTATCAACCCCTGTAAACAGTCATTCCCACTCCTGCTTATAAGCTCCCTTCAAGTACTGGAAGGCCACAGTGAGGTCTCCCCAGAGCCTTCTCTTCTCCAAGCTAAACAAGCTCAGTTCCCTCAACCTTTCCTCAGAGGAGAGATGCTCCAGCCCTCTGATCATCTTAGTGGCCCTCCTCTGGACCCATTCCAAGAGCTCTGAGTCTTTCTTGTGCTGGGGCCCCAGGCCTGGATGCAGTACTCCAGATGGTGCCTCATAAGAGCTGAGTAGAGGGGAACAATCACCTCCCTCTCCCTGCTGGCCACCCCTTTTTTAATGCAGCCCAGGATATAGTTGGCCTTCTGGGCTGCAAGCATGCACTGCTGACTCATGTCCAGCTTCTCATCCAGCAGGACCCCCAAGTCCTTCTCCACAGGGCTGCTCTCCAGGAATTCTTCCCCCAGTCTCTATAAATACCTGGGATTGTCCCAGTCCAAGTGCAACACTTTGCACTTGGCCTTGTTTAACCTCATTAGGTTCACATGGGCCCACTTCTCCAGCCTGTCCAGGTCCCGACAGTCATGATTTTTCAAATATGATAGAGAGTGGCTTGACAACCACATCAGCCATCAGCCATTCAGTGGTGCATGGTGACAGGATGAGGGGAAATGGCCACAAATGGAAGCATAGGAAGTTCTGCACAAATGTGCATAAGAACTTCTTCATAGTAAGGGTGACAGAGCACTGGAAGAGGTTGCCCAGAGAGGTTGTGGAGTCTCCTTCTCTGGGGATGTTCAAGACCCACCTGGACACCTACCTGTGCAACCTGGTCTAGGGAGCCTGCTTTGGCAGGGGGGTTGGACTAGATGGTCTCTAGAGGTCCCTTCCAGCCCCTACAATTCTGTGATTCTTTCTTAGTTGTCTTTCAGTAACCCTTGTACAATATGTTTCTGGGGAAGGAAGGGCCAGGTGGACCTCTGCTGACCTGTGAACTGCTTGTAGCAAAACATGCCAGTTGTTACCTCAGTAGCAATGTAATAGCAGGGATTTTGAATGCTTTCCTGTTTTCCTCAGAACACAACTGCAGACTTGTCCTGTATCACCCTTCTGTAGAGAAGTTAATCATGATTTTGAGATTACCCAAGATAGTCTGGTATGAAAGCTAGATCCATGGGCAGCTAACGAAATCATCAGAGTGAGTGGCTGTCCTTGTTTCTCTAAGAGGCTTGTTCTGCCTAAGTAAATTGATTTCTATAAAGAAATGCAGTTTTTGAGATTCACCTTCCAACTATATAAATGAGGACCTGGGCAGACCTGTAATTACTGTTATGCTAAGCTTCTGTACTGTGGTATGTAAGGGTCTTTGACCATAAACCTTACTAAGTTGGCTTCAGCCTTCCCTGATTTTACTGTATGCAAGAGGAAAAAGCTTCTGTATTGGATTAGTCTTTGAATTTTATGCTCTCTGAAGACTTTTTTTTTGCCTCTGTAGAAACAGTTATATGAGACACTTTGTTATTTATGTTACATAAAGCCATGCTTCCAAGATCACACCAAGGAAGAAATGTCATACTGGCTTCGTAAGGGAAAGTTTATCTTAGAGCTTCAAAACATATCTGGGAATATTTCTCAATGGAGATACTTTTCATCTCCTAGAGATTTTCAGCAGTGTTTTCTGTCTCCAAAGCAACACTGCTACATTAGCAGAGATCACACAGAGCCTCAGTGCATCACCACAGGAGAGCTGGGCTCCTGCCTTTTCTGCCACAGCTATCAACACAGGGAGCAATTAGGGCCCAAGTGCAAATTGCTCTCGGTTGGATCCAGAATGATAACACCAACAAGAGGTCTGCTGGCTCTTGTACACAGACGAGTGATGGTATTTGAATAGCACTGTGTTTGATGAGCACTGGTGCTGGGTGGTGGTCCAAACACATGCAAAAAGCATG
>JANHGO010005446.1:0-23056 GCA_024606505.1 Aquila spilogaster
CCCCCCCCCCCCCCCCCCCCCCCCCCCCCCCCCCCCCCCCCCCCCCCCCCCCCCCCCCCCCCCCCCCCCCCAACACGGACGGATACCAACCAACTCAACATTAAAAATTTTGCATTTTGGTCAAAGAGAGTATTTCAGATGGTATAATTAGATCTCATTTCTTGTAATTTCTTGCTGGTTTGTGATCAGAGAAGCCCTACCTGGTTCTTAAAAAAAAACCACAATAAAATCAATTCAAATCATAGCTCATTGCTGAGATATTCTTAATGACCCAGCTCTGGAACTGGCAAAAGTACTTACACACTTGCCCAGCCCTAAGTATCTTGGGAATCTCCTATATGTCATCATGACTAGTCATTCACTGAATGTTAAATACATGCTTAAGTGAAATGCTGCCCAAGGGCCCTTTAAGTAAGGAGATTTCAGCTGTCTTTTTTTCAAGGAAGCTCATGACTTTTGCATGGTCACTATTCCTGTGAGCCATCCCAATTAAAAATAACACAGATGGAGCACTTGGATCTGGGATCCTTTCAATCATTTATGGATCAAACAGCACTTCTTCTTCTTTCCAACACCACACCTGTCACAGCAATACTCTCAGTGTGTGAGAACCAATTGTTTTAAATTTGCTGGGCTCAAAAACTGTGGGTTTTTTTCCACTGACTTAGTCATTATCACTTCAAAAAGTATGTTGTTCCTTGGTTTAAATCATCTGATGGAGACCAAGGTTCTAAAAAAGTTAAACAATACTAAGCTTGCTTTAATAATGTCATTAAAGCCTTAAAAATTTTCAAGGGAAGACAGGTGGATTCATTGACTGTAAAGAACCAGTAAAAAATCCTGGATAAAGATCCAGAATTATGGTTTGTTCACTAGAGCTGATATGACACTGGATACACTCTTTCCTTCTCTTGTTGTCTTGGTCAGGGCTTCTGGCCCCACAGTGTAAAGCTGAAGGCACTGAAAAGCGTGTTGTGGCCATTGGTACTTGCACTACATGTCCTGCATTGCGTGGTGCTACAAGGTTCATCAATGGTAAGACAAAATGCCTCCTGAATCCTTTTCTAAGTCAATCCCACAGCCATTAAACTCACATGCCTCTTCCTGGGGCTGTGAACAACTGTTCTTCCTCTGGAGAAGAGAAGGTGGTCCACGAACTGATTGCAAACTACAAACAGAAAAAAGATAAATGTGTCGCCATGCACCACGCAAGCAAAAGATGGAAGGAAATGAAACATATGGAGAAACAAAGCTTGCTTTTTCTTTGGTTGCAAAGGAAAGCCTGTGGCTCAGATGTTTAAGATATCTCATGTTTTTACTCGATTTTATTTAGGGGTTGGAAGGTTTTATTTTTGTTCTTCAAAAATTCTGATAGGCTGTATATCATTAACACAGCGTCAGATGACTTTGCTTCTCAATGTCATGCCTGTGTCAGGGACTGAATTAAAGAGCTCAGGAAAACTGCAGGCAAAATACTTCATGATCCTTAGATAAGTATTGATGTGTACATAAACATTTTGTCTCCATGCTGCTTAAAGAAAAAAAAACCAAACCCTAATTAAAATAAGCAAGTGTTTTAATTCCAAATTTTATCTCTGTATTTATTCTTGTCACAGTGAGCTTGCAAAAGCAGCTTAAGATATGCTTTTAAAGATTGTATCTGAGTGCTGATATTTTCTAATATGTTTGAGGATAATTGAAGCTGTCACCTATTATTATTAATCACACCCTTGGGTAAATGTTTTGACAATACAATTGCAGGGCCAATTAAAAAACATAAAAAGTTGCAACTCTGACACTTTCCTGTCACTGCTGTTAATGATGGCATCAGTGTTAATCTTGTCATTTGAGTCTCCAAATATTTACAGTGTTTGCTTAAGACTCTCTGCAACAAGAAAGCTTACTCTCCTACTGGGGTGAGAAATGTTGAAAGAAAGAAAAAGAACATTTTAAAGCTGTCTTGATGTATAAAGATTTGTTATTGGGAAGTTTTTTGAAATTTTCCCATCCTGGTAGGATATTTTTTAAGTACTGGTCTTTTGTGGGAGAAAAGTAAACTTTTTCTTAATATTCAGAGTTTTTCTTAGACCCTGACTTTATATCTTCTTTCTTTTCATAATTTAGCCTTATTTTTAAAGAAGGGCCAGTTGCATGAGTCAATTGATACTCTCTGGAAGACTGCTTAGATTAAAACCATTCCAGGTAGGAACAGGGGTTACCTGTACTCTGAGTATGGCAATAAGCAATGAGTCTTCTTGTCATAAAGAATTTAAGGTTGTAAATATAATTCCTGTACCAGACCAGGGTAAAAAAAGCAAAATCTTGGGAGGCTGGGGTTTTGGGGGTTTGCTGGTTCCTGTTGTTTTTTTAGTGTACCAGACAGTGAAGGGAAAGAATCAATTCTGAGAAATCAGAATTTTGTATGTATTTCATATAATAATATTTCATAGTATTTTTACTTACAAAAATGCTAGAGTTTGTGATAACTGAGCTAGAACATTAAACAGAAGTTCACTCTGATATAACAACATTGTTTGCAAGATTGGAACAGGACATGTTGTCAAATAAAAATATCTATGTTCCAAAAAATCCTCAGGGAGGAATTCACCTGAACTGCTGCTGATAAAGGACTGTTTCATCTAAGCAACCGTGAGTTCGAGTGTGTCAGTGCTTCCTAGCAAAAAGCGAATCCTCCTCACCACCCCCGTCTGCACATTTATACCTCCTGTAACTCATGGGAATCCTGCTCAGGGCCACCACCAACACCATGCCTGACACTGTGACACAGCCCGCATTGCTAGGAAAGAACAAGCTCAGCTTTCAGATCCACAGCCCAGTCGGACATCAGTCTTTCTCCACAGCACAGGGGCCACCTGCCAAAGGAAGCAGTGGCCGTGCCACGCTCTGCTCGTCCCTGGCTGGGGCGCGCTGGGGAGCCCTGCATGCACGCAGGCCACAGCTGAGTAAACTGTAATGCAGCTCTGCTGTTCCTCAGTGAACAGATTATATCCCACTAATGCTCTGCCTAGTCCTCACATCTCCAGTTACACACTGTTCCCTCCTACCTTGGCCCCAGAAACTGAGGGCCAGGTACCTGCCATGGAAATGCAGTGCTGGGGGCGAGGGAAAGGGACGCATTCAGCGCACTCCTGCTGGGCATCGTCCTTCCCCTGGGCTGGGCAGACAAAGCCCCTCCAAGCTCCTTCCCCTACTCTGCTACCACTTCTTTTCTTTCCTTTCTTGTTTTCTTTCCTCTTTCCTTCCTTTCTTATTTTCTTTCCTCTTTCCTTGTTGTCATTTATTTCCCTGTTTCCTTTTTTTGTTCTTTTTCTCTGATTCTGTATGTCTTGTTTCTGGTTTCCGCGCAGACCCTGGTAGCACATTGCCCATGGGGTACTCGCAGAGATGGGAAGCCCAAATACCATTCCTCCTCCTGAGAGTGCCTGGGGCTGCAGCAGCAGAGCTTGGCCTGTGAACTGTTTAGTAGGACAAGCAGCCCTGCGTGGTCAGAAAAGCCCTCTGGCAGTCATTGAGGCTAGAAGGGCAAGTGATTGCCTTTCTCCTAAGCCCTCTTACTGCCCTCCACAGAGCGGTGGGATCATGCTCCTGCAGGGGCAAGGCAGAGGTGATCTGCATATGGAGCTCTCCTCACTCTCTTCCTCCTCAGAGTTTCACCACTGTGGGAGAAGTCCTAACCACACAGTGTTAATTTTACCTGCAGCATTTTGCAGCCAACTTAGAAAGGATGTTATTCTCATCATTACACCGACTTCTGTTTCAAGGATGAAGGTTAGGCTCTGACCCAATGAAGATGAGCTGTAGGACTGTTTACTGTGGGTCATGTCTTAATGGCACAGTTCTCAAGGTCACCAGACAAAAACAGCCCTAGCCTTGTTGTGTACTGCACAGGAACACTGTTGGCTTCTCCAGTGCAAGACCTGGCCCAGCCCATGGTGGACCATGCCGATCCAGAAACACTTTTCAGTTAGTAACTCCCAGGTGTCAGCTCCACTTTGGCTCTCAGAGGCAGAGGTGATGCCGTGACCTCCTCAGCCATGGCTTTCCCCACCCAGCACTCTCCTGAACACTCTGCAGTAATTCCCCCATTGTCAACACCCAGGTACAAACATGTGCAAAATTCAGACCAGCAGACCTAGCATTTTGTTTGGAAATGTTTTCTTGCCCCTGTGCCTCTGTTCACTAAAAGCAGGCAGGTTTCCAACCTGTCCTCTACCTGATTTCTATACTGCTTCACCCTCCCTCATCTCTTCCCCTTTCTGATATTAAAGAAGACCACAGCACTTTCTTTTGTAGGAAGCTGTAGTTAAAAGTTACGGTTGCCTTCTCAGTGTGTGTTTCTGCTAGAAAGACTTAACTGCTCTCTGGGGCCAGTTTTTTGCACTGGTGCATATGTATTACTTGTAGCATGAGCAGACCTGGCCAAGCATAGCCTTCCCTGCTGTTAGCTTTCTGTTTGCATTATGACTTCATTTACTGCTGAAATTAAACCTGTGTGTATATGTATGTGTGTGAGTTGTGATTTCCCTGGGAATATTAGCAGGGGCTTAAATTCAAGTGTAACTGTGGAAAGCATTAACGATTCAGTCCTGCCTCAGAACTCCTTTTTCCTTTTCCTTCACGCCCCCTTATCAAGTTCAAATAGTAATCACAGGCAGCATCTCTTCCTTCACCCGCACTGTGCTAGCCCCAATTCACTGCAGGCCTGCCCCAAAGTCAGTTGAAAGACACCCAAGGATGTGCACATCCTCTCGTTTGGGACTGCCTACGAAAGACGGAAACTGAGATGAGTACATGCTGCTGCTGCTATGACACTCAAACAAGACATGGCTGCAGCCAGCTTTGGGCGGGAGGCATGATGCAAATGCAGAGCACAGAGAGCATCAGAGATGGTCCATGTCCTGCAACTCTTCCAATCTACAAGAGGCAAAGCCTAATGAGCAGGTGTAATAGAGACAGTGCACAGAGCTGATGTGATGTAAAGAAACAGTTATGATTCCTACTGCTTAAAAACAGCAGAAAGAAAATGCAAAGCTTCAGCTGAATAGTAATGGGGAATCCTGAGGATTTAAGCCGACATTTTTAAGCCGAAATGCTATGTGGAGGCTGCTCCGCACCTCCACCATGTCAGCTTTGCACACTTTCCCCTGGAGCTACTGAGCCTTGCTGCCATGCGGTCCTTGCTTGCTGGGGTAGCTGGGCTTCAGGTCAGACCTACACTTCCTAAGACTGTCCCCTCCTGTGATGGCAAAAAAGCAATTATCATAGAATTATAGAATGGTTTGAGTTGAAAGGGACCTTTAAAGATCATCTAGTCCAACCCCCTTGCAATGAGCAGGGACATCTTCAACTAGATCAGGTTGCTCATTACTCTAGGTATGGACAGATGGATACATGGCCTGACTGTGAGTCCTCCACATCAGACTCCAGGAGACGTTCTTGGAAGGCTTTTAAGTTAACAGCGGGAATGGATTTGGCTGATACACAGCATGGTACAAATTACAAAACCTCTATTCCAAAAGACCCTGCTGAAATCAATGTTAGACTGAAGATCAGCTTACCCTTCTCCCTCCAGGCGATGCAAGTCCTTGCAACACCCAGGAACTCATTTTTGTGCAGGTCCCCTCGCTCCATATATTGCAAAGAAAACAGGGCTGCCTGACCCAGGGGCTGTGAAGCCCGGTCTGGATTTGAGGCACCTAAAAGCTAAAGGCTCAATGATATTTCTTTGCAGTCTCTTCAAGTGGGAATGAAATTACTTCCCTCCTCCTCTCTATTTAAAGGAATTAATGATATTTTCTGTCCTGCCTATCTAGAGAGACCAAATAATTGGAAGAGAATTGATCTTTTGAAGTAACGACGTCAGCACAGCCTTCTTTCTCCCCCACCCCTCCTGCTCAGTTCCTACTTCGGCAGAAGGAAGGTTTATGAAGGAAACTAGTTTCACCATTTGCATACACCAATATATTTAGCTGGTGGCTGTGCAGGTCCAATTAACTCAACTAACAATATGGGTGAAATGAGGTTATTGGATTATACTTGTAGCCAATTAGAGTTGCCACGGTTGAATTACTCCCTTTCTTAACCTTATTTAAAGTTAAGAAAACATGTTGATGGTGAGACTAGATGGTTTTGCTCCCTCTGGCTCCAAGAATAAAATATTTTTATTTCCCCCAGAGACACCTTAGAATCAAGGACAGTCTGCATATGTTGATGGGTACATTTTATGGTCAGGCACGGCTAAATTTGTGCATTTCATCAGATCAGGACTGATGTTTGAAGGCAAACTGACCCTATTTGTTGGGCTTCTCTGGAATTCTTCCAGGGAAAACAAAACTGGAGGATGCACCTACTGCACCCCAGTACCAAATGGGCTCTCCGTGCGTGGGACCTGAAGTAGGGCTAGTATGAATTTCAGCTCCTCAGCATCAAAGGCTCAGTGGATCCCCTCCTACTGCAATGCAAACATGGCTTATTGTTTTCTTAACAGAGTACTTTTTTTTTTTTTCTTCTGTAAATGGTAAAGGCCATTTGGGTTCACAAACCCATTTCTCTCTTGCAAGGAGATTTTCCTGGTAAGATTAAAGTCCATCCCATTTTCAAGTGCTTGCAAACAAGAACTAAAGGCAAACTCTCTGTATCAAGCCCTGGGTATATCTGTTCCATATTTCTGACAAGTACTTTGTATTGCTCCACAAAACTTCCCCAACATCATAGCAGTATTTCATGGGTTCTGCTTAGAAAAGACCACAGAAGATGAGAGCCACAAAAGAAAGCTCTCTCCTGAGGGAAGCTGAAAGCTTTTCGTCCTGTGCAGTGGTGGTGGTGATTTCACAAAATAAATTTGCAATTCAAAGAGGGGAAACAAATTTTTGGATCAGAGGAACTGGTTTACTAGATGAAAAAACAAACTTTGTGTTGGATTTTTATGTAGAGTTTTGAGAAATTTGTGAATAATTTTAGACAAAAGTTAATTAAAGTTGTTTCAAAAAGGAAAACTCCAATGTGTCTTGAAACAGACCAAATATCTACCTTTTTAACAACATAAGCAAGTTTTTCGTTGTCTTTCAGAACGAGCAAATTAGCTGAAACGGTCATAAATGGAGGAAAATATTCAATGCTTTCAAACTGTGTTTCACTCCCTTTCAGGACACACTGGCACTTTTTTCCCCCCAAACATATTTTCACTCAGGTCTGTTTCGGAGGCTGCGTATAAAGTTGTGACAGGAGAGACATGACTGTTCACCCTGACCAGTAGCTCGCCACGAAGATGATCTGGGCTCTCTCTCTTCCAGCGTTGTGCCCATCCTGACCAGCCAAAACCTGAGGCCGGGAGCTGCCAGGGTTGAGCCTGCAGAGGGAATTCGTGCCATTTACCACTGGGTTTCCCTTAGACAAGCCTTTCCTTCTTTGCCTGCCGGCAGAAAGGACAGACTTTGGGCTGGGCTGCTGCCCAGCCAGAGGTTAGAAAGGTACTCGATACCCTAGATCAGCCCAGCGGTGACAACCCCGCCATGGTCTCTCCTTGCCGGCGGGACGCCGGGGCTGCTTGCCCATGAATCAGCCCATTCAGGTTCGGCCCCGCGGTAGCAGCGCCTTTCTGCCAGTGATGGAGAGGGGCCACCGGCAAGGCCACACTCTCCTCCTCTCCACCACACACAGCCATTGTCCTCCACAGATGCTAATGGACTGGGAAGCTTCCTGGGCCACAAGCCCTCTCATTGTCCCCGGGAAGTGCTTTCACTTGTCTTTCTCTTTCAGCTGGAACTGACTACGCACCATTCACTTCCCAGACATAATGCTGCCCTTTGTGGCCGTCTCCAACACGGTTTGGGGAATGCTGTAATGGGGACAGGCCCAGAGCATGAAAGGAAGGGATTGTGTTAGCCAAAGTGCCTGGCTTTCTGGAGAAGGCCAGGGGGCCAAGAAGGCACTGGTCCTTAATGAGCTTCACTGGTTGCCTCCTCTCACCTCCCTCCCCCTCCAAAACCTTACTCTCTTCTTCCAACCCCCAGTTTAAATATAAGGGGAGTTTTAATCCTGTACCTAATACATCTCCTGCATGCTTCTGAGCTTCAGAGTTTGTATGTCCAAACTATGATCTCTACTGTAAACTGAGCAGCCTGTTAAGCCACCAATGCTCTGAGCAAAAAATGGCTTTCAGGGGCTGATGAAGGGAAAAAAAGCTCTCTCCTCCTAATGTTTGAAGTTCTCACTGCTCCTGGAGCTGCCAGAACCACTCCTGCGAGGGGGCTGCCCTGTCTATCAAGTTGATGGAGTCCCTGTTATGTCCTCCAAGCAAGAAGATGGTACCACAACACATGCTGATCTCCCGGTGGATCCAGACAGAACATGCTGTAAAAAAAAAGGCCTCTGTACACAGATAATGAATAAGGATGTTGTTCCCTGGGAGCAATTCTGCTCTCTTGATAAGTGAAATGGCTCCAATGTGATTCAGGGCAGGGAAGAGCATGCTCAACCATCCATCTGCAGTACTGACACACAGCACATTAACTGGCTAATTTCTCACTGCATTTTCCTAGATGTTATCTAAAGAGAACAGCAAGGACACCAGAGAACCCCTTTATTAACTGTTTTAATAAACAACAGTTTATTAATGACTCACAGGAATGGCTCCTGCAGGAGAATAAACACAGTGGAAAATAATACGGTTTCTCCTAAAACCTGACTTGATTCAACACAGCTTCATGAGTACATGGTATGGTCATGTGTCCAAAGTCAGGTATACTTTATGAAGGTGTTCTGGTTTTGTGAAACCCAGCAATAGTAACCCTTGTGCTTTAGGTGTTAAGGTGATCACTCTCTGGGGGGGAAAGAGATGTGACCTTGCTGTGCAGCAGGGAGAGCTGTACCGGTGTCTTCTTCTGCACTGCACTGCATTGACAACGAGCATGGAGAGGGCACTGCACTCACCTTTGAGTTGCTGTGGGACATGCAGTGTTTCCACAGCAAAACCATCAGGTTTTGGCGGGACTGGGAGTTAATACCTGGGCTTTCTGTCTAGAATCACGTTCTCCCTGGCCTAAAGCAGAAAATAAATCATGTTACCTTCTGCATCTGGTTTTCTTCTGGTCTATTCTCTAACTTCCTGGAGTTAGAAAGCTGACCTCCTCTGATGGGTACCACTTTACTCCCCACTCCCAATATTTACAGTGAAAGGGTTGGAATTTGCACCAAAACATCCAAACTGCAGTTATGAATTGCCACCTTCTCCTTGGTTCCACATGGTGCGAGCTGACATTTGTTTTCTCTGCTATGCCAGTATATGAGTGAAGTGCAGCTCACAGATATCTTTGTGCTGGAACAAACAAAGCACATCCCAGACCGTGTTCATAACAGCTTAGGACATCCCCAAAGCATCTTAGTAAGCTGCTGGTCTATTTGTATTTGTTTGGTTGTCTATTTTTTAAAAGGTCACTTCTTAAATCTGAACGTTTTCCCTCTTCTCTGGGTAAGCACAGACAACGATTCATGCATGATTGAGCTGGGAGTCCCTTCCCAGGCAAGTTTTGTGATGCTGCACCTTAAAGAGCTTTGCTTGTTCTTCCTTCCCACTGTGAGCCGTGCCATCAGCATTGACATCTGTCTAGTAGGCTTGATCAGCTCCTGCTCTTCAGGAGAAGGCCAAGGGGGCATTCCTCACCCTAGAGAGGTTATTTTGAATACTGAAGTGCTTGCTGAATGATGGTTTAGCCCAGCACTCCTCTGCCTATTTGCTGCCATCACCTTGGGTTTTGATTCAAGTAGCTTAGTTTAATGATCCAAGTGACCTAAGCTTCTTGCTAAAGGAGATTAAGATGATGTCTGGGGATACCAAGATATGAATGCGAGGAAAATGCAAGCTGGATAATTTGGGCATGCTTTATTTTTCCCTCCATTCAAATAGAAAAAGACCATCTGGGGCATCAGATATCCATTGTGCAAGTGATAAATCTGAACCCATCTGAACAATTCTTTCACCCTGAGGAAGGGACACGAACAACGAGGCTTGGAGTAGTGCACTACTCCCCAGCTACAGCTTCCCATCTGCTCCTGTAAAGGCTGCGGCCCTGAAGGTCCTTCTTTTAGACACTACAATTAAGGAAAGGAGGGTGAAAGGAACTTCATTCCTCTGTTTTCCTCACATCCCCAGCCCAACTCCTTAAAAGGAAGCCTGAAGGAGACAGCATGCTCCTCCAGCCCACCTTGGGGAGGAGATTTGCTCAAGAAGGCTGGGGTGATGTCTCCTGCCTTTACGCTGTGCCGAAACAATTCCTGCTTTGAGGTTCTTGAAAGCATGGAAACTGACTCCAGTTTTAATCTCTGCCCAGAGGAAAATACAGTATGAAAGTCATAGAGCTGGAAGGGTCCGTGAGAGAGTAGAGAGTGGCAGGTACATTTGAAGTGTCCTGTCATTGCTCTTGCTCAGCACATGGTACAGGCTGCTGTGTGCCATCTTCAAACTCACCTGATGGGCATGAAGGTCCTTTTAATTACAATAGCACATATGTTCTTTTATCAGATGATCCCAGAAGTGAAACACATCACACTTGAACTGCCACGTGGTTTTTCAGTAGTGTCAGAAATACCTGGTAAAAATCAGATAGGAGAGTGACTGGAAGTGGGCACACAGAAAATAGGCCTCTGGCCCTGCTTTTCTAAGCATGGCCTACTGTGAGTTGCGTCCCAATTTTAGTCCTGCACAGCATCAAGCTACTGAAGTATTCAATGGGTCGATGATGGGATAATAGGAAGTTAGGGGTGGTGAAAATTTAATATCCCCCTGCAAGATTAAATGGATCTATTTATTTCTTGCTGTGATTTATAATGCTCCGTTATGTTGGCACTCACACATCATAGGCAAAAAAAAAAAAAGAGATTAATAACAAGAGAAGACTAAGAAATAAAACATTTCAGTGGACTTTCAAATGCCTCCTTTATATGAAGTTGCATTATCCAAGGAGTGACTTACTGAACACAGAAATTTGTTAGCCTTACATACCCTTTGTTTTGGATGTGTGATGCTGTACTCTTGAAGTATGTCATCCAAACTGCTTTTCATGCAACAGTAACAAGGTTGGTGAAAGGCTGGAATCTGATATCTCCTTGGACCCTGGATGATGATAACATTTATCAGTACTTTGCTGGTCTTCCCAGAATCTGAACTGATTTTGCATATGAGAAACAGAGTGCACGAAGGTGCAGGTCAGGAACTTTGTCAACGACCACATCCCAACGAGCTGCTGCAGGTAAACTTTTGTAGTCTGAGGTGAATCTGGTCTTGAGTGATGTAGCTCCACTCACATCTGTGAAGCTGTTATGTTTTTTGTCCCAGAGACAGCAAGATGGAATTCACAGCCAAAATACATGACCCTTAATCTTTGTGTGGGAAAATTACATATGGACAACTGAATTCAAAATAATAATCAACATCTATGTAAATAGAAGGAAAATTGAAGCTGTGATGTCAGGCCTTTTAAAGGAGATCAGACCTGAGCTTTCTTCTTCCTTCAATATGTACAGAGTACATGTCCCTCCCCAGGTTTTGAAATATTTTACCATGAAATTAGTATCATTATCCTCAGGAGTTAAGTGCTATAAAATTGTAATTCTTTACATTGAAATCTGCGGCTCTACAAGGTAAAATGACCTGCCTGAGGTTACTTGTGAGCCAACTGCATCAACAGAAATGAGTCTCTGTAGTCCCAAACCACCTTCTTTGTCAAAATGAACATGGGCTAATTTATGTGGTTTTTGAAGCACTCAACCCACTTCAGCTTCAGGTCTTTCATTTTTTTTGTTGGATTTTTCAAAATGATGGGAATTTGCAAACCATAATGTAGTAGAAAGTAGAGGGGAAGGCAGTAGTTTTTATGCCAACTATCAATTCAGTAGGATTGTCACTTTATCCAGTACCAGGTGGTTTTTATTTAAATTGCTGAGTATGTGGCTGCCTGTTGGGCAGATGGGCAACCCATGTGTTTGTATGTGAGGGTAGGCAGTGTATGTCTGTCTGTTCTTTGAATATTTCCTTCTCCGGAAAAGAAGGTGACACTTTAAAGGAAATCATGACTTTCTGAAAAGAGCCACAGGGCAACTTTAACTCCCACAGGACTCAAAGAGATCATAGGAACTGGAAAAGGGAAATGGCATTTCTGGCACTTCCCACAGCAGATCTCTATTTTGAGGCTTCTTATTCCCACTCAGGTGTTCAAGAGCCAGGCTGGTATTTGCACAGCACTGCCTTTGACATAACTCTGCCAGACTCAGTCACACGAAAACATAACGTGCAATTTGTCAGCCTCCTACCGGCTAGTGTTCTCAGCGGTCAGGTAACACTGCTGCATTGCACACATCCAGCCCCTCATCCCCCTGCTGTAAAGAAAGGACTGGAAATGTTTAAAGCATTTTAAGTGGGAGTAGGTAAGGAGAAAAGTGGATAAAATTCAGGGCATGGTTATGCTGCAGTCACGGTGAGAATCATTGTAATATGGACATACCTTATGTAGCTTTAAATTACTAGGCATCAGTAACTGTGACAAACCAGAGCTCAGCAAGGGCTGTGAAGGCTTTTGTAAAATCAGAGCAGTATCTATGTAGATGCTACTAGCACCTTGAAAACTAATGCTGGTATGTCTAGAGTGACTGCAGAAAAAGATCAAGTCTGAAAGAGGAAAAGGTCTGAGTCTGAAGGAGGAAGATGCAATATAGAATCATAGAATTATTTAGGTTGGAAAAGACCTTTAAGATCATCAAGTCCAACCGTTAACCTAACACTACCAAGTCCACCACTAAACCATGTCCCTAAGCACCACATCTACATGCTGAAGTGCAAGTAATATATTTCAGGCAAGCTGAAATTTAGGTGATGCTCATTCCAGGAAAAGTTATTTGGGAACTGGTTAGAGATAAGATATAGAGAACAGACCACGGAGACCAATCTTGTAATGGATGAGAGAGACATGAAGTGACTCAGGACAGCCTCCACATCAAGCTGGAGATCATCTCTAGCCAGTTTCTATTGATCCATCCTCTGGGTTACTCACTTCCTCCATGATGACCCACAATTACTTAAACAGGATCATTTACAGCATCAAAAGTGGAGTGGAAAAAGGGCATCAGAATGTGACCCTGGTATTGACATCATAATTAGGAAAATATTGTCCAGCCCATGAAGGATGTTGAAACTGTCAAATTTTCTTTGGGAAAGGGAGCACGCACTCATGTGCAGCTCATAGGTAAGCTCACATACTTTGAAATTCACAATGCCAGGGCATGGAAAGTAAATGCCCTGAAGTTTGCTGTTGATAAATGATTGTGCTTCTGAAATGGTAATACAAACGCACTGAGTCGTGAAATGCAGCTAATATAATTAATCTTGCAATATTGTAAATCTGTTGGAGACAGATAACATGAGAATTTTGCTCTACTTTTTCACACTACAGCAAAAACCAATAAAGTGGTGTTTAGAAGGAAGCCTGGAGCCTAAATATTTCCAGGTGACTTTGGTGATTTAAAAAAAAAAATCTGTTTACATAACCTTCCACAAAAAACATACATTATGCATAACACCAGCTTGCTCCACCCTAGAACTGCTACAAGAACTACCTGAAGAATAAAGATATACTCTATATTATGTTCATTTCTTAAAGAAAAGTTAAGCAATTGTATGAACTTGGGAGATTTGGGGGTTTGGGGGTCTGTTTGTTTGTTTGGGTTTTGAGCCATTGCTGTTAGAACATTCATAACAGCGACTATTCTCCAGTTATGGATCTCAAAATCAATGACCACTCTTTATATAAACTGGATTTAGGGATATCTCAGTCTATTTCACAGTCAGTAAGTTCCCTTATTTCCTGCATTGCAAATTACCTTTCTGCAACTCCTCTTGCTGATAGCCAAGAGGAACATCCAGCTACGAGCATAAAGGTTGGACAGCTTTCACCTTCCCAGCCTTTGATAAAACTTGCTCAGATCAGAGACAAACCAGTATGAAGGAAACATAACACTGGCATCACAAAGGAAACATGCTAGAGAAGCCTGTTGTAAAGTGATCTTAAAGCTCAAATCATCTACAAGATGGAAATAAATGAACTATGAATCATGCATGTAGATGCTTCATGAGGCATTTTGAAGGACATGTGTCCTGGCTATGAGGGGACAAGACAGGTCCACACCAGGCATGCAGAGCTCTGAGTAACCTAGAAGGCAACCAGTCTCTGGCACCAGCTGGGGTATGCCCCACATGGACTGGTCTGGGACTCTGAGCAAGGAGATCTTCTCTGAACCAAGGTCTTGCTTTGGGTCTGCCCCAATTTGGGAAAATTCTCAGCCCCTCTGTGCCACTCCTGATTCCCAATGCCACCTCCTTTGCATTACAGAGCAGGTGAAGGTTGACTGCTTAGCGTACCTGGATTTCAGCATCTAAAATACATTCTGTATTGGGGGACAGGGTGACAAAATAGTAGTTGTTGTACAAGTTCCAGGAGGCTGGGCATGACAGACTAATTAACACCTTTGAAATGTCTAACATCAGGTTGGCCACAATAATGTCATATGAAAAAGGTGGCTGAAACCCAGAACTATTGGGTTAAATTCTTATTGACAAATATTTTTGCTTTAAAAGCTTTCAGCTAATTGGAGCCAGTCAATTATTCTGACTGAGATCCATTCAAACAGCATGGTGCAAAGTAAGGAAATATCACTAATCGGATTGCACAAACACAATGACGCTACTTACGAGCTACTACATCTTATCAGCCCCAGACCCAAAGGAACTAAGAATCTCTCCAATGAAACATAATTTTTCTGGACTCTCTAAAAGAGGAGGATCACCCTTATAATGGTCCATATATTCATACATGCTCCCAGCTCAGCCTTGCAAACACCTTTTTGTAAGCAGCAAAACACACTGTGTGAAAGTGGAACATCGTGGCTATTGGCGTAACTTTCACATGACCAAGTCATGATCAAGAGATTGTCCTGCTCAAGGCCTTGTTCCAAACTATTTCTAGCTCTTACCTGAAAACTTAGGACTGATTCTCAGCACAAGTCTGTTATTTCCACAGACCCTGAGCTTGTGTGTTGGGCATAAGCTTTAAACAGGCTTGAGGTCTGCATGTGTTGATGAAATTGTTCTCATATACTCCCTGTAGCTCAAGATGAGATTTAGCTACCTGTGTAAACAAAGACCTCAATGAGTCAGGGAGGCTGAACTGACTAGTTGTGACTTTTTGCCTTTTATATTAGGTCTAAATTTTGTTTCTAAGATGTCAGGAACTGTGTTGCAGCCTCTGACGCAACAGGGGTTGTCTGCTGTCTTGAATCCCATCACACTGGATTGATTGACCTGAGTTGTTCTCCTGAGTCATATGAATGAATCTTGACTTCTGAAACTGAAGTTTCCAGGTCTTGTAAGAGAAAGCAAACAGCTTCTTCTCCAGCTGGTTTTGTTCTTCAAAGAGGGGGTCTTGGGTATCCAGGTTGGGTAACATCTTCCAATAATGACACAACTCTTACTTAAAAATCTCTCCGATCACATTTCCTCCTTTTTAGTCTCATAAGGTCTTGGGTCTCAGCTCTGCAAATAATACAGGTAATTTCTAAAACCTAGTGACCCACATTCTTCAAGAAACAGGTGTCTTAGGTCTGCTACCACTGCCAAATAAAATATTCTCTAGTTTAACCCAGGGCATGTCTTCCCAGCATAAAGATGTTCCTGAAGCAGCGTGACACTGGCTGGACATTGCTCTCCCTACCCTGACTATACGCATAGAAAGACAATTGTGAGCAGAAACAAGAAAAAGGGAACTGGACTTCAGGTTGGATCCATGCCACTTCAGTTCTTGGCTCTTGCTTTCAGTTTCTTTGTGGCTGGTAAAAGCTGAGCAGCCTCATTTTGGGATAGACAACAGAATTCAGAGTACTGCCAAAATGAGCTGCATTACCTATCCCAACCTGTGTTATCTTCATGCCTGCTGGAACAAATGCAGCCTTTTCTTAGCACCATGGTTGGTACTCAGCAGGAGAGTGAAGGGCAGGTAACTCATTTGGAAAATTCACCATGCAATCATTCTGCGAGAGCAGCAGTGTGTAGTTTCCCCATTTCTCTTTTTTTTTTTTTTTTCCCTGTATTCTTTAATTGGATACATTCCTGAGTACTTTTTGGAGACTATGAATGCATGCCAGGATGGACATGTCTGCATCTATGGAGGCAAAAGTAAATGCCTACAAATTTCAGGAAGAAAAAATTTACTAGCCTAAGGGGAAAAAAGCACTGCCTTAACATTTCATTAAATGTATGACTCCAAGCATTCAATGAGAAATGCAAAGCTAATAATAACTATAATTAACATCTCTCAACATTGACTGGCATCTTCACTCTGAAGGATGGCACCACTCCTCCCAGTACTGAGCACACCCATGGGACATTACCATGGTAAGCAAATAATTAGCCTGGGAGCTTCTCAGAGCTCCCAAGAAAAGGCAGTAGTGGCAATCTTCTGCCACTGCAAACCTGCCTCGGTTCCCTGCACTTATGCTCTCTCTTGCTGTCCCCTCTCTGGTAGCCTGGTGGTCAAGTCTAGCTGTGTAGCTGGCTTCTCTGGTATTTCTCCTCTGATTTTCAGTTATGTCTCTGCCTGGGAGTAAAGCGGGGAAGTTAAGAAACTTGGGTCCATGGAAGCATCCAGACCTAACTTTGCTCCACCTCCCATTTTCTGACCATGTTACCTTTTCAAGGACCTGGAATCCAGTGACCTGGAATCCAGTTTCCAGGCCCCTTTTCTCTGTAACTGGACTCTAGCTGCCACTGCCTCTCCTATCACTTCACCTTGCACTCTGACCTATACAACTACTCACGAATTCAGTCTTCCTCCCAAAAGTCTCTTAGAGGTGATAGTCCAGAGGCAGCTCCATGTCTACAAGGGTTCTGGATCCCCAAAGAAAGGATCTCCATGACCTCCTTTGTAGCTACTGCCGTATTGCCAAGCTGCCTTCCTCTCAGGTGCTGAACTTCCCTTGTAACTCAGGGCAGTGCTGGCAGAGCGGAGTATTTGATCCCCATTGCCCTTGAAGGAGCTGATCACACTTGAGAGAAGGCTTTGTAGCTAAACCAGATTAGAGTTCATATAGGAAAGAAAAATGTCAAGTCTGTTTCTCCTGCGATCGCCGATGTCATCTTTTAATCTGGCCACATCCTGAGTTTTTGGAGCATGAACAGCCACCAGGAGAAATGTTATCAGTGTCATTAGGCCCAGCAAAAACAAAAGTATCTCAGCATGTTTTGTTGTCGATCTTGCTTGTATCACATGCAAAGCACACTTCCTGTTGTCATTTTTCTTCCCTGGCAATCTGATATCTTCACGGAAGAAAATCAAGTCTGAACAGTGAAAATTCCAGGACAAACATTTTGTTGAGCAGTTGCCTTTTGATCTAAGCTGCTGATACTTACAGAAGCAGCATTAATCAGAATTGTTTAGGGAAATAAAACCTGAACTCCTCATTCAAGCCCCAGTTCTGCTTGTCTTTATTCACGCAGAGCTGCACTGTGCTCTATAATTAGTCCCACAACAACACGTTATGCTCCTCTATTTCCTGCAGTGCTCAGTAACACGGTAGTATCACAGGACATGGTTGCCATTCGGTGCAGTCGGGGGGGTACAATTCACCATCCAGCTTTTGATGTGGTCCAATGTCAGCCAAACTTGAGAAAGGCTAATGTAAAGTGAGGTTGGTTTGGGTCAACCCCTCCCTCTCAACACCTCTCTGGCCTCTGGGGTCAATTCTCACCATTTTGCCTGTGCTCTCCTCTAAATGCTGTGTCCTAATTAACTTCAGTACGAGGATCCAACCAGCAGGAAGCTTTTACTAACAACCGCTAAAAAGTATATGAGAAGGTCTCCATTTTCATCTTGCCTGCATTGCTGTAAAATGGTGACAGAGCTTCCTAGCTGATGCTGAAGCATTTTGAGCCTTTCTCGAGCAGCAGCAGCAGCTGAGATGCAGCTCACCATCAGCTGAATACTCATCGGCTCACCTTTGCTTCTCACCTCAGCAGTCTCCAAAGAAGTGCTTGCAGTGTCAGTGCTCTTTGTGATGCACAGATTTTGGATGGTGGCTGTTGCAAGCAGTGAACATTTGCTCTTTGACTTCCTTTCTCCAATTGCAGCTAATTCGTGGTAAAAAGGTGCATCCTCGGATACAGAAACTGAGGAACTGGGATCCCTAAAATAGAGATTACACCTGCCTGCTTTTTATATTTACCTTGCATTTGGGCCTTACCAATTCATCCAGATAAAACAAGGGAAGCTAACAAAATACCCTGACTTCAGGTCACTCCTTTTCTTTTGAGATAAGAAACCAACCTGAAGGGCCTCCGTGTGAGCAGCAATTTAGCAGTAGGACAGCAAAATAGTTTTGCAGAAAAAAGGGCTTGTTCATTTTGCTAAGAATTTTTGGAACAATTTCTTCTTCTGTTATGAAACCTGACAGGGAACTTCTTTTAACCTGTCACTCAGTCAAAAACTGTAGCTGCAAGATGTGGTTATTTATCTTTATTGGAAAGTTGAGAACTTTTGGGGAAAAAGTTCCCCAAAAGCATCCCCAGAAGCAGACTCTATAGATGAATTTTCAGTTCATGACAGCAGGAATTGTTTCACCGGGAGCTTATTGAAAAAAAAAAAAAAAAAAAAAAAGCAAGCCTCATTATGAATCTGGGTCCAGAGAGAGAGCAATCATGTTGAAAGCAAATGCTGCAATTTAATATATGCAGAAGATGGGACTTTATTCCACACTCAGAAAAGGGAATGTGTTGCTAATGAAAGTATATTAAAAAAGGAGCTAAAAAGGGTACAAAAGGACCCTTTTTACATATGTCTAGAATGTGTCTCATCTCTATTGAAATCCCCTGTTAAGAGAAGCAGCAGTCCTCTCCTTCATTTTCTGCTCTGACCTGCAAGTGCTTCAGAGTGGTCCATTCTTCTGGTGCTTTAATGACAGAGAAAAAGTTAGCAGTGAAGAGCCAGCCTGGTTAACAAAGGCAGCAATTTCCCCTTATTGGCACGGCTGCTTGCCGGTGGATGGTCAGGAAGAAAAGCATGGAGGATGCCTCGCAACCATTTCAATCCAACCCCAGTCCTGTATTTAGATCTGGAACTTTGGGGAAAAACTGTTGGATTAGCAACGGCATCATTTAGACTGTGGGGTGTGGTCCTGGAGCGTGGGACACCATCCCTGCCTTTCCCCTGCGGGGACGGGGGGCACTTCAGCACATCCTCAGGGCCAACAACTGGGGCCATGGCACAGAGTCCATCAGCCCTGTAGCTTCAGCACTGAGAAGGAAAGCAAGGTGAAATATTGGCTGCTTTGCCAGAAATCTGCAAACATGCCCTGGCGCTCCAGGACAGTCCTCCCAAATACACTGATATGGTCTCCACAGGACATGGAAGACGGGGAAAGGCCACAAAGTTACACATGCCTACAGGATACCCAGACCTTTTGGGGGCTAAGAAAAATACCCAAGGACATCTCAAATAGCACTGGATAACCAAAATAGCCTTTCTAGTGGAAACTGCTAAAAATTAAATAGTAACAATCAACACGTTGAATTGTAATGATCAATACACTCACCCAGCCTGAGGTATTCAGATGGTACAGTAGGAGATTCACATATTTCTAAAATAATTATGTTTATTACTTATTAGCTGAGAAGTAGGCAAGATCTGAGGAGTTGTTAAGATTTCTAAGTCTGGATCCAGAAATGGATGTTGAGGCCCGAGTTTGCACACATGGCAACAGCTGCCTTAATCATCACAATAAATGCATCCCTGATCACTCGAGCTGCGCAATGAAGTGTATCCTGGTCACATCACTTCATGTATACTATAAGATATATCATAGGAAATCGGCGTTATCACAGTACGCTTATGGACCATCTGGGCTGGATGATGTGATCCTCTAAAAAGAAGTATTATTCATGCCCATACCAAAAGTCATCACCGGCCTCCAAAACATTACGACGTAGATTGAAAATACGAATGGTTTAGAAAGAAAAGCAGATAACAACTTCTAGACAGCAATGAACAGAAAGTAGGTGGGACACATAGAAACTGGGGTCCCGGGGTTAAAGAAAAAAAATGGTAGGGTGGGAATTGGACTTTGATGTTCTGTGTAGAAATGGACCAAGAATTCAATTTTAAATCCATGAACAATTTTGAAAGTTGTAGAATAATTTCATTTGAGGATTAATTAAACCATTCATTCTGAGCCAATAAATATTTCATCTTAATGTTGATAATTTAAAGGAAAATATGAAAATAAACAAGATCTGTACCAAAATTTTTTACTATTTCATGTTAAAATGTTGGAAAGAAACTACTGATTTGAATGTATTTCAGGATTCTTGTTTTTTCCTCCAATCATAAACAGCTGTGGGAAAGCAACATAAATTTGTTCATTGTGTCTATGCCATGAAATCTGCATTCTCTGCTTTGTTCTGAAATTCTAAGTGTGAAAAATAAGTTTCATTTTAGATAATAAAGACTGCTGCCTTGTAAAGGCCAAATTATATTTTAAGATATATACACAAACAGCTTCAGCTGCTTGTTTTTCTATGTGTATGCTGGTAATGCTTTTGTTGCTATAGATTAATTTTTTTAAAAAATCTTCCAATTGAAGATTAGTTAGATTCAAACTATGTCAGAAGATGAGGTATTTCAGCTGGTAGAGAACACAAGGCAGAAAATGATTATAATTTTAAACAGAAGAAAGAATGGAATAGCAAGGCTTTCAACTTAAGAGAAAAATCTGCCTGCTGCAAGCAAATCTTTTTAGAAATAATTGCCTAGTGTTTTAAATCTGCAAAGTGTTTAATAGTGTTTTTAAATCTGCAAAATCGCTGTCTTGCTATTGAGCAGAGACAATGCGGAGTTGAAACGGAAATGTGTAAAGGAAAGAAAAGCATTTGGATCATTTTATTTCTATACCTACACCTGGACACATTGAAGCTGTATGTGTCTCTTGGACAGTGCTGCCAGCCAGAGGGCTTTGCCCACTGCGAAGGCATCTATTGCTCCAGCAGTGCACTAGCCAGAGCTTGGAGCTGCTGGCCTGCTTTTTTGGATGGGAATTTGTTGGTGACTGTGAATCTCCTCTTTGCCTGCCTCGGTGAGCCAGAAGTGTTAATCGCAGTGGCAGGATTCAGAGATCCCAACCATATTATAATCACTGCCCCATTTGCAAGGCATGTGCACAGTGGGCTTTGGGGCTTACTGGGTCCCTAACAGAAAAACAGGGGTTGTACTGAGGGTATCCCAGCCCAGTAACCTGCCTTTGACATTGGCTAGTAGAGGACATTTAGGGAACTGGTGTGCCAAACAAGTTAAAGGGTACCACTTCCCAAAAATCTTTTTCAGGTTCTGGCAACCCAGTTTTGAGATTTTCTGAGCAGGAATTTGCCTCAAGGTTATGAAGAATTAATGATGAACTGATCTCCAGGAGTATTTATCACACTCTGGAAATATTCTTTCCATGGATCTTCCCACTGCTAAAACAAACCCCACACTTTTGCTCCATCTTTGGCACATTTTCCACCACCATTTCACCACTGCCTTCACGTGGTATCTACCACAAAACAACATCACAGCCTTCTCCCAATGAGTTTTCAGCTGTACCCCCATGGCTTAAACTGATGGGTTAAGGCTGTCCCACTCTTTTCCATTCAATGATATCCCACATTACTCATTCACTATCAAATTAGCATGTCTGAAACAATGACAGACTACTGGAATCCTGCAGAGATCTCTAGTGGCATTTGGATTATCCCATGAATTTCGGTAGTACAATTTGAGGTTAGATCTAACCAGTCTGCGTCATGAAGAAAAGGCAGCCTGATTCCATATATCTGAATGCATAAGCCACATTGGGCAGTGCTAACGAGCACCCACAGTCCCCTCAACCCAACTGATGCATGCATTACTTTGCAAAACCCGATAGCAGTTATTCTTTGTTATTATCCTGACACAGAGGAGAAGCTGTGTGTAATGTGGTAAGGGATCAAGAGAGAAAATGAGCCACAGCCAGCCCGTTGAGCCCATAAATGCGTCCAAACAGCACGGCAGTGGAAGAGGGAAAGTGACAGCTGTAACAGCTACAGTGTGGCTGTGCCTGTATAATCCACTTCCATCAAACTAGTTATTGAACAAACACATAGCAGGAAACATAACAAGATTTTGACAGGTTAGCTAGTACTTCTGCTTTTGACAGTTAATAAGTAACTCACAATTAATAAAGCAACTGATGTCATCTGCCTGGACTTGTGCAAAGCATTTGACACTGTCCTGCATGCACCTCTCTCAGGTGGAGAGACATGGATTTGACAGACGGACCACTCAGTGCATAAGGAATTAGCTGGATGGTTGCACTCAAAGTGTTGCAGTCAATGGCTCGACGTCCGAGTGGAGACCGGTGATGACTGGCTTTTCTCGGGGGTCGGTATTGGGACCAGCGCTGTTTAACAACTTTGTCAGCAACAGGGACAGTGGGATTGAGTGCACCCTCAGCAAGTTTGCCGACGACACCGAGCTGTGTGGTGCAGTCGACACACTGGAGGGAAGGGTTGCCATCCAGAGGGACCTTGACAGGCTTAAGAGGTGGGCCCATGCGACCTCATGAAGTTCAACAAGGCCAAGTGCAAGGTCCTGCACATGGGTCGGGACAGTTCCAAGCACAAATACAGGCTGGGTGGAGAATGGGTTGAGAGAAGGTCTGAGGAGAAGGACTCAGGGGTGTTGGTTGACAAGAAACTCAACGTGACCCGGCAATGTGCATTTGCCGCCCAGAAAGCCAACCGTATCCTGGGCTGCATCAAAAGAAACGTGACCAGCAGGTCGAGGGAGGTGATTCTCCCCCTCTACTCCACTCTCGTGAGACCCCAACTGGAGCACTGCATTCAGCTCTGGGGCCCCCAACATAAGAAGGACATGGACCTGTTGGAGCGAGTCCAGAGGAGGGTCATGAAGATGATCAGAGGGCTGGAGCA
>JANHGO010005447.1:0-23053 GCA_024606505.1 Aquila spilogaster
TAACTCTTTAACTCCCAATGCATTACGTGATGTTATGATGTGGAATACCGATAATAAAAATCATAAAACCATGACACGTGTGCATACAAATTTGTATGTATTCTTTGTGCACAGTCCTCCTTTGCATCAACCAATAACATTTTTTCCAGGTGATACATAATTCTTAATTTGAAGGATGACTCTGACTAGTTTCTAAAACAAAGAACAAAAGTACTACTTTCTTCAAGGAAAGCACAAGTTGAGAGTAAGATGACACAGAAGACACACATAGAAAGAAATAAAGAGGACTTCATGTATGTAAGAGGCCATGGTTTTTACCTCAAAGTTTGCTGAAGATGGACAAGTTCAGGAAAGCCTTGGTCAAGGATTGAGAAATCCTTTGTCTGAGGGTAACAGATGGACAAGTCTAGGGGCAATGAAAGGGAGATGAGATGCAGATGAATGGCCGTGAAGTGGTCTTTTTGTGTGGACTTATCTCAAGAGAGATGGCCATCTCCAAGATACTCACATGACTCTGACCCAAGCCCCCAGGAATGTCACGTAGGCCGGAAAGAAGTAGGATAAAAAGGGCACGGACAAACCCTGAGGGAGGGTATCTGGCCTCAGATTCCTCTATCGTCATCCTACTGCTGCCAACGGTCTCTCCTGGGCTTGCTGCTTGAAATGCTGCTCGAGACTCTGCTTCATGAGACTTCGCTGTTCTTTCCACCGCCTGCTCTGTGCTGCACCCGACCTGCTGCTTGTGGCCTGCCACTCTGCTGCTGCTCTCCCCTACGCCCTTTTCCCCCGGACCAACGAAACGACGTGCAACGGGACGCTGCTGCATCCAGGTGGTGACTATCCCTGTTTTTACGCAATCCTTGCCCTTTTCCTATCTTTCCTATCGCCTACTTTCCCTTCCCCATCACCCTAATTTTGGTATTCGCCGCTCTCCCTTCCCCATCCCCTCAGCTGACTATTAAACTGGTCAGAACAACATTTGAATGTTTTCTTCTTAATCTCACGCTGGGCGTAATATATCAAAAGAACCTTGCCTCCCTCCTGTAAATTGGAGCGGGACAGGTCAGTAATGCTGTGACAGGTCACATGGAGACCAAAACGTCATTTGCAAACAGATTACCAGGAAATCTGTCTCGGAGATTAGATTTTTCTTCATGAAGCCACTGAATCTCTCCACTCTTTGTTTCCATTTCTGTATGGTAGAATTAGTATGAAAAGTGATGATTATGATATCAATAATTGCTAATTATTCATACGTTTATGTACTGTATCCTGAAGAAACAGAATGTAAAGTAACAAGTGATATCAGCATGTGGAGTGAAGAAAAAATGATCTATGAGAGTATACTCTTTCTTGCATATAATGACATGTTCTTGGTGCTGCAAGTCCCTAAGGCTGATTTGTTAGTTCCAGTTTCAAAACATCATCATTAGAAAGATGCTGGGGAATAAAAATATTCTGTGAACCCATTTATGTCTTTACTGAAAACCCCACTTTTCCATGTGAAGAACAGCAACAACTGTTGCTTTTGGTTTTTCCCTCACAGATTTTGATGAACAGAAGACCATTTCAGGTAATCTGCAGAACATGCCCTGCTAATCTTTGTTGTGCTAACTGCCACAAAGGAGGGAGCCAAACATAAAACCCATTGTCGTAGTCATGACTGCTTATATGTTACTTTTCCTACTGGAGGAATTTTTGCTTAAATTTAACTTCTGTTGCCTTCATAGGTATTTCAAGTCTATCATGATTTAGAAAGCACATATTTACTAAATAATGCATCAGTGAGGCAGGAAGATAATTTGGAAAGGTCCTTTCACTCCCCACAGGCTTATGAATTCCAAAATTTTTTTTCCCGCCTATTCAGCACATCTTTCCAAATTTTTCTTTATTTCTGAAGAGCAGGAATAACAAGATTAACACACAAACATAAAGAAAGAAACCAAGGAAAATGTTTTATAATCCCTCAATGGGGCTCAGTTCTAACCCCCTGAATCTGTTCACTCCGTTCCACTAGTTCTGGATCAGGCCCATACATAGCATTGCTTCTGCTCCTCAGCATGTTTCAGCTGACAGCCAGGGCTCCACAAGAATGCATGAGAGAACCCTCTGTCCTTGGCATAAAATGGCTGGGTGTTAATCATTTCCCATTGACTGACATTTTTTTATACCTCCCAACTTTCCAGGTCATCTGTTTCTCTCCTCCTGGTGCTCTCAGTCACCCTGTTTCATTGCAGCACAAACTTGGATGCTCTCTGCAGCACTCCATGTCCAGCATACTCCCGGCAGTCAGCAGCTCCCTGGCAAACAGGACCATGACAGCCTCTAACTGGCTCCAGTTTGTGCAGCTGCACTGCACTGGGAGAAGCTAAGAATATATTTCATTTAAAAGTGAAAGAACGGCTACTTCAGTAACGTGATCTGCTGCAAAACCACGCTCTCCTCCAAGGGCGGTCAGGTAAAATCCATTACGCAAAGAATTTCAAAGATTCTTTTTCTTCTAAATTTGTCAGTAACAATGTGGCCCATTGTTTACATTTTAATTAACTTCTGTTTCGCTGACTTTCAAATAAGATTAATTAACCTAAATCTTTCAGCTGAATTACTGCAAACTGAACTTGTTCAAGCCTTAGTTGGGATCTTCAAAGAGTAGCACGTATTTTTTATGTAGAGGAAATCAAATTAGCGATACCTTTACAGTGATTTAATAGCTCATGGACACCAAAGTGATGAGAAATTATTCCTGCAAAACCTTTCCTCGGCAGCCTCTGGTCTCAAAGGGGAGTTTCTTCTTTACATCTGTAGTATGTACAACTGTCACAATGAGGAAAGGGTAGTTACTTGTGCTGTGCAACAAAAGGTCAACATAGAAAATATCAAAGTATTCCTCTGCTTGTGCAAGAAAACGAAGAGCACACCTGGCTTTAAAGTTACCTCAATGAAAATAAAAGCAGAGAAGATATGCTGAGAGCCACTGTTACTCACTGTTACTTACTACTCCCTCAACTGTGATTTCACTGCCAAAACTTCAACTCTCACCAAGAATCACAAAGAAAAGCTCTGCTTTTCAACTGCAGTTTTTAATGTGGTTACTAGTAAATACGCAATGAATGTATTAAGAACTGGGGGGACATTGTGTAACTCTTTCCCTCTGAGAACAATGTTGCACACCTTAAAGGAAGTATATCATTGACTCATTTAGAGGAAAGATATCTATATATATAATATTTCTGCATTCATGAATCCCTGATATGAATCAGTATGGTTCCTTGATGGTGTACATTTAGAGCAGTAGATCTTTGGCTAAGACTACAAAGCCTATTACACAACACAGGAAACATGTGAAAAGGGAGTTTCAAGCCAAGTGTGCAATGCGCCACTCCCAAACTAGTGACATGATGATTTGCTTCCAGCATTCGTTGTTTGCTTTAAATTATTCCTCCTGTCAGAAGCACAAAAGTGCTGTAACAGCAGCTAGGAACTGGCTGGAAGAAAGGAAGTTCCCAGCTATGCCATCTTTTTTCTAGACACAGATCCTACACAGACTTTCCCTTTTTGCCTGCCTTCTTCACTATTTTCTCATAACCCTCAGGCTCTTCCTGTTTCTGTTCACTTTTATTCTTGTTTTTGGTATGTATTTTTCTTAACTGAATCTTCTGACTGTATATGTAATCCATGAGGAGAAGAACTAAGTCAGTGAAGTGTTGATCTACCTTTGCCCCATTACCTACACAGCTATTGTAGAGACTCTTACCAATTTCTAACAGGATTTCTTGCCAGCTGCTTTTGACAGTCTTCACATACTCAGAGGCAAATGTGAAGAATATTTTTGGCAACTGCTCCCATGTAGCATTGATGAGCTTACAGAGGTAACTAACTAATTGTTACAAATTCTGTCTACTCCGGAAACTGAGAACATTAGAGATTCTTTCCAGTTCTTTTGAAGAATAAGGTCTTATGTCCATTCTACTCAGGAGTGGTAGATATCCCTTAAAATAACCTCTTGGAAGATATTAATCTCAGAAGAAGTTTGGTTTTTTTAATCATGTATTAGGAGGCGAGGCTGTCAATCACCAGGCCTAGCTAACTGGGAGAATACCATAATCATCTGATGACCACAAACAGTAACATCTTGTCACCTCATACTCTTCTCTTACACAAACCTAAAGCACCCATGCAGTTTTGATGCATTTTCACAAATAAGTAGCAAATGCTAGATAGGACTGCCTGTGGTGCCAGAATCATCCTGAATCATGCTACAGTCAGTAGCATGAGGAGTAAAGAAATCCTCTTGCTTGGCTGCCACCACATTAGAAAACCATGGCAGTGAACTGACTTGTCCCATGTACACATTATCAATTCAATCCTTAATATTCCTTCACTTGGTTTGCTGAGGAGATTGGATGAATTAGAAAGGGCTTCAATAACAATAATAATAATAATAACAGTAGTAGTAGTAGTAATAATAATAGTAGTAGTAGAAGTCTAAGCAGTCCCCAATCATTTTATCCAACAAAGCACTCTGGAGCTTAATATCGTAAAATTTTATCACTGAAAGCCAAAACACCTTAGAAAATACTGAATTCACTATATCAAGAAGAATAGCATGTACTTTCGTTGTTGAATAAACAGGAAAGCCCACATTTGCTTATTAGTTGCAGGAACTACGGCTACAAAATACAGTAGTGATCATCTAGTGTGATTTTCTCCTTAACAGATGCCATGTGTCTTCCCACCTTCATGACTAATGTCTCTTCTAATAGCCATATTGGAGTTAGACTCTGCTGCTTGAAAGAGGTCATTCCATGAGCACCAGAATGGATGAAACAGGTTTCCTGTGTCTCTGAGGCTCATGATTGATTGATTGAGTCAGATATTTTTTTTAATATATTTAAACTCTGATTAGGGTTTCTGTCTTAAGAATGCACTCCATTTAGAGCAATAATCACAGAGTGAATCAAGTGTTAGAAATCAACATTAAACACACTTAGCATTCACAGTTTTAGAAGTGAGAAAAATTAACCACCATTATGGATTCTTTGGGGGTAAAAACATGAAAACACATGCTGCCATGTCGTGGTACAACTAGGCTCTCCTTCCTCAGGCTGCCTTCTTTTTGTAACATCTAGACATCTTTTGTAACATATAGAAATTAGAAACATCTGTTGTCTACGAGAAGGCTGCCTACATATCAAATGGACAGGAAATTAGCCAGTAGGTTCAAAACAGGGCATGGGACTCCCATGCAAATGACAAACAAAATTAGCAAAATGTCATCCAAGTGTTTTACTGTACCTTCTCTACAAAATATAGTTACTTTCCTCTATGAAAACTGTTATTTTTACATTTTCAGATATATAACTTCACAGTTGGTCATATTGAAGTTCATAGTGTTTGTCCTTGATTTACTAAGCAATACAGATAGGCTTGCATCAGAGAAAGATCCATCTCATCAACCTTCAACCACTTCGAAGTCTAGCCGATAGTTTATGCTAGCAACAAAAGTTCCTTTTAGAGCCTTTGGAAAGTTGTAATTACCTCCAGAGGAGACTTTCTCACATCTTATAGATAACAAAAGGGGATGGGTTGTCCTCTGGAGTGCCAGTAACTCTCCTTTACCCTGAAGGACTAGATAACCAGAATAGATTACGTAGTTGACTTCATGGCTGTTAATCATGGGACATAAGACAAATCCAGTGACATCTCAGTGTCATCAATAAGCTCTACACTGATCTTTATGCATTTTCTACCTTCTTTTTAAGAGAGTGGTTTTAGATTTTTATTCAAGCTAGGAGTGTAAGTTTTGACACAAAAGAAGGCCACAGATTACTTCTACAGGCCTCTGTAGAGACAAACATGTACAGTAATGATTATTTGCCTGTTTCCAGATACATTGGAATACCTACTCATTAATGTAATTAACCATTTTTCATTTTTCTAATTTGATCCATCAAAATGATGTGTGCCATCAAATCGAATTCGTTTTAGAATATAACTGCTTTATGACAGCATTGATATTTGAATTGTTATTCATAAACTCAATATAATTAACAATGATTACATAATCCTTCTTCAGTTTTGTTTTGTGGAGTCCCATTCTACATCCTGGAGGAGTCAGTATTGGGCCACTAAACTTAGAGATACTTCATGCAACAGTGACTTTCCTCCATTTTTCTGAAGCTTTGCTGTTGTTATAAGGCTAGTGAAAAATCAGTGGTAACAGTTCAGAGAGTTCTCCTTTGAGAGGTGAATATTTCAAAATGCCTAATCCCAGTTTATAAAGTTTAACATTTTCTTCAGTCATTAAAGGAAAAGAACTTATAATCTAAATATGACACAATTCTGACTCCTGTTTTATTCAATACAGAATAGAAAAAAAATTCTTTTGTACTTTTACTAATCTCTCTGATATTTTCTCCTAAATCTACATTTCACTATTGTGGTCTTCTTTTCATCTAAAAAGCCTTTGAAATCTCCTACATTTTTATTTCCAGTTAAAAAAATCACAGTTTCTGAAATCTGCTGCACATGAATTTTTTGCATATCCTTTTGCTTCCTTCATTAATTTTCTCAAGCTCCTCCTTTTTAGATCATATCTTTTCTCCTTTTTCATTTTTAATGTTCCTTTCATAATTAATCAGACCCCTACCTATGTCAAACACCTTAAAAAATGCAGCAATCCATCCAATCTTTAGTAACCCAACATAACACAGAAGATCCTTATAGTTGTCCCATTCCCAATCTGCATTCATCCACAACCTTTGGCTCCCACTGTAGTGAAGATCTGCAGCTTGTGGTATCTACTTCTGTGCTGGATACTTTGCTACAAAGATCCATAACGGTGCACAATTTCTTCATTCCTGGAAAAAAAAAATAGCAATGATTTTTCTATATCTTCAAACTAAGACTTTTTTTTATTTCCAAAAATATCAGAGCAGATACAGGCTTCCTAATCCTCTTAAAAATTTATGCTTAGTTATTGCAAAATGGCAATGATCTCACAGAATTGCATGCTAAATTTTTGAGGCTCAGAAAACCACATTCCTATTTTGATGTCTGTTGAGGTTTCTGAACCCTAATAGGACCCTGGATAATTTCAACTCCAAGCAAGAAAGTATCATAAAGTTCCTAAATCTTAGGCTTGAATGACATGAACTGGGAAATTTGAGGACCTTGGATACAAGGAACAGAAGCAGAACAAGAAAAATATCTGCCCAGAAGAATTAGGTATTCAAGGAGCCTAGGAAATCTGGGATTGTATGATATAAATTATAAGAAAAGGTAGAGACATAGAATAGTCTTTTTAAAAGTTTTAAGCTACGGCTATTTTTTAATAGAAACAAATCACTTTTTGATCCTCTTGCACTGAGCTCAGAGCCCAGCACCAGGAAAAACACTACAGTGGGCAGGTTTCCCAGAAGAAAAGACTCGAAGCAGAATTGGAAAAATTACTTTACTTAAAAGTGATTTCTAAACTGAATATTTCCCAGATCTAATTTTCTGGAGTAACAAAGTTGTATGAAGTTATATCTAGTAAAATGGGATTGAAGGTTAGCTAAAATATACTTTTGTTATGCAACAAGACAAACATTTATCTAAGGCTGGCTATAAAGCTAAAGCTTGAACTACATTCTGAAACTGTGCTCTGTTCAGTGTCTTATCTGAACTATAAAATGTATGACTGTGTTCTGAAAATCAGCATTATAATAGCCTACCCCAGGTCATTTCATTTTATCCACCTCAGTACAGCACTACTGCCCCAGCTGTTGAATCGTAGAATGTCTTGGCTTGGAAGGGACCTCAAAGATCATCTAGTTTCAACACCCTGCCGCACTGACCACTGCATCCAGCTGCCCAGGTCCCCACCCAGCCTGGCTCTGAACACCTCCAGGGATGGGGCATCCACGATTTCCTACTTCCACTGCATGTATTTTTCTTTCTTACCCTTCAGTTTCCCAGAGATAACTCATACAATAATTCCTTAAACAGTCTGAAGTTCACTCCCCTGAAGTTCAGGATCCTGACTCCATTCTTTACCGTGCCTGTGTTCTTTGCTCATGTATAGCAACAAAGCACGTCCATGTGAAATAGGTAAGTCAATGCGATTATGTCAACATATATATAATTCTGAAAACAGGGAAGTACTAAAAATTAAAAAGTTAAAATGATCTGGACTGAAAATGATGTGAAAAAGAAAAGTTTTTGGTAGCAAAGAAATTCTGAAAATCTTGTTCAGGATGATCGTTTTTATTGACTTATTGTGGCTTGATCACTGAACTAGAAAACAAACAAACGAACAACGATTCATCCTGCTCGATGACTAAGCCTAAGATACAGGAAAAAGTACTCAGTCTGCTCCAGCCTTTTCTTCCTAGCTCTTTCTCATTTTTTTCTTCTTGATGAAGAAAGGAATTGGAAGCAGATTGCTTGACTGAATGATGGATTGAATGATGTCAAAGGAGATCATTTAAAATAGCATAATCTACTACTGGAAAAAAATAAAAAAAATATAACAGATATAGTAAGATACACTTCCTAACTAGTTTTTAGAAAACACTGGACAGGTTTATGAACAGAATTATATGACATGGTTGTAAACCATGTACCATGCCTGTTTATAATGTGCACAATCCAATATAGTTTGGAAGTTTCTAGGAGTTGTGTAGTTCATTGGCAAGAGCTATCCATATCCTTTCTGCTTTAGCAGACATTTATAAAATATTTTTTCCCAACATCTAAGTGTTGAGTGAAATTAGTAAAAGTAAATGGTAAAGGAATTAGTCTTGTCTGACACCATTCCTCCAGTTACAGGTAGGTATCAAAGAGCACATCCACTATTTTTTGTTGGATTGTTTTTATACAGATACTAATGTCATATCTTTACTGAGGAAGGATGTTCCCAGCGGGGAAATCAATAGGATTTTGCTATGAATTGAAGTGGGGTCAAAATTTCCCTCCCTCTCTTTTCAGTTCAGTTTCTATTTCATGTGACCACAGCAAAGAGTTCAATAACCATGCTCAAAACACTAAGAAATCTGTCCTTCGGCAGTCAAAAACTGACCTGCGGGTCTTTCCAGTTGTGGGATGCACTGGGTGAGCAGGTGAGATCCACTGAAAGCAGCTTCCCTGGAGGAAGGCACTAATTAGGAGAATAAATACAAGACATGGGAGTTAACATTTCAACTCTTCACAAATTTATCCAGGAGAAGATCATGACGTCTATGTATTCTTCATTTCTGCATTACAACAATCCTTTCCACGTTATCCTGTAACTCCTATCACAGGCCAGCAGTTTCTAACTAGGATCTGGACTGATACTCAGTCCTGAATTCTGGTGCTGCGACATCTCATAACATCAATCATGAGAAAGAAAGCTACTAATTGCAGAAATGTAAACATGGAAAACAAGTTAGTATTTCTAATTCCAAACTTTTATACCAGCTCTATTGAAATGTTGCTGATTAAAACAGTAAACTCAGCTGAACCAAAATAATAACAGATGTACTGTAAGCGTTCCCAGACATAAACACCTCAGAAGGTTTGAGGTCACATTTATTAAAATTGATCCCTATCTTAAGCAGTTTTGACACTTATTCCTCGCCTCAGTAGTAAGGCAATAAGTCCTTTGAAGTATTCTGAAGCAAGCAAACAAGGATCTGCCATATAGGACTGTTTTGACCTTATATTTTTGCCCAAATTACTCCATCTCAGTTAAAGTCATGAGGATTTTGCAAGTGATACTTCATGGAAATAACATTTTAAAGCAACAACCTGTCCGCTTAGGCATATGTGTGTATAAAATTGAAGACATCTCTCACATATTGAAAACTCAAGTAAAATGATACATTTGAAAGTAAACTGATTATAAAGGTATTAGTAAGTGACTAAGTCGAAATACATTTTCAACAGAGATATAGTTCCTTACTTCTTCACCTTTCTCCTGATTTTCACTAAGCCACTGAGTGAAGTAAACAACCTTTTCTAATTCAAAATGTTGCTGTATTCAGCGTAGAAAGACATACACACTATTACAATATGACACGGTTCACATAAAAGCCATCTGCTTCCAGGGTGTATGGTTCACAATTTCACTCGCAAGGTTATGCAACGGTTCCAATTATGAACTCCGATATTCATGTGCCAGTGGTGCAGAGCACGAAAAGTCAGTCTCACCAGATCTGTTCAGGAACAAGGTACATCATAACTTCCCAGATATCTGCAGACAACTTCAAAACCACAGCTGGCCACATCTTAGGCCACCTAGGATGTTTCCACACAACCAGCTGGAATGTGTATGTCCTAAGGCGTTGACTTTTGACTGTGTCTTCATCTTTCTCTTAACCTACATGAACTTCTAGATAAAAAATCTTTGTTGAGGGGTAATCCTAAGGATCAATATAAAACAATACAGATGGGATAAGTAAGCATGTGTAACATAATGAGAACAGTAAGACAATTTTTTTTTAAATAAATGTACATAAAATCAAAATGTTTAATTGTGAAAAAATACCAGAAATTAATATATATAGTGCTACACAACTAGAAAATTAGCAGGATCTACTTAGAGTTATTTGGTGTCTTGCTCAGTAGGGCTGTTCTTATGTCTCTGTATGTAATATCTGAAAAAAATTAAGGTAATCCACCTAAAATGTGTAAATTCTAAGACTATGTAAATATGCTCTTTTTACCCCTTCTTATGTTTCACATTGCTTAATAAGGCTGGGATTTTTTTGCCTCCTTGTTCTTTCTTCTTGGTTTTATTAGTCTGAGTTCCTCATATCAAAAACCTTCTTTTGAGTTATATGATGGCCACTCTGAAAGTGATGCCTCCTATTTTATTGTGTTGGCTCACAATGTCAGAGGCAAATGTTCATGGTACGGCAGTAGAGGCTGAACCATCCCACCAATATTCCCTTACATTTTGTTGCCGTGCGACAGATGGCAGCAGAGGGGCTGTCAGACAGAATGGTCTCTGACATGTAAGTGTGGATGAAGCAAGGGTATGCAACTGAATTCCTCCATGCAGAAAAAATGGCACCCATTGACATCCATTAATGCTTGCTGAATGTTTATGGAGACCAAATTGTGGATGTGAGCACGGTGAGATGGTGGGTGGTGCATTTCAGCAGTGTTGACAGCAACCTGAAAGACAAGCCATGTTCCAGATGGCCATGCACAGCTGTCACAACATGAAATGAAGAGTCTCAATCAGTTCATCTGTGCAAATTGGTGGATTAGGATCAGGGAGGTGTGTATGGATCAGAATACTGGTTTCAATGTTTTCGAAAGAATGGTGGCAACATTTCAATACTGCAAAGTTTGCACCAGGTAGGTCCCATGAATCTTCATACAGGAACAGAAAGAACACAGTATGCAGGTTTGTCAGGACCAACCAATAGAAGAACTAATAGGAGGCTGAAGGTGACAGCTTCCTGGATTGTGTCATTACCAGTGATGAGACGTGGTGTCACCACTATGAGCCAGAATCAAAATGACAGTCCATGGAGTGGTGACACGTGAATTGCCTATTGAAGAAAAAAGTTCAAGACATAGCCCTCGGTGTGTAAAGTAGTATGTACTGTCTTTTGGGACAGGAAAGGGATGATCATAGAGTCATAGAATGGTTTGGGTTGGGAGAGATCACCTAGTTCCAACCCCCCTGCTATAGGCAGGAGGGGGTCCCTCTAGACCAGGTTGCTCAAAGCCCCATCCATCCTGGCCTTGAATGCTTCCAGGGAGGGGGCATCCACAACCCCTCTGGGCAACCTATTCCAGTGGGCAACCTGATACTTCTGGATTTCCTGGAACCCGGACAAAACATCAGCTCTGATTGCTACACCTTGATGCTGACTAAGCTGAAGGCTTGAACTTCCAAACTCAGGCCAGAGAAGAAGACAACACAATAAAACCAGGCCCCATACCAGTTTGAAGACCATAGAGAACACTGCCGATCTTGGCTGGACTGTACTACCACACACTATATATAATACAGATTTGGTGCCTTCTGATTTCTATCTGTTCGGACTGATGAAGGATGGACTGTGCAGGGAACATTTTCCTAGTAACAACACCATCTTAGCAGCTGTGAAACAGTTTGTCACCTCCACCGGTGCACATATTTATGAGTGGCCTGCAGGCTCTTGTCCATCACTGGCAAGAATACGTAGCTAATGGTGGTGACTATGTTGAAAATTAGTGTTTTCCAGATGAGAATTTACTCTATTAAATAGTTTTATTGTGCTCTCTGTATCTGTTACAATTTCCATGGTAATAAATAGGAAGAATTACTTTCAGAGCAACCTATGTAGAATGAATAAGACAAGTTTGTTTGTGATCTTGACTTCCAACAGTAGATGTTATCATAACATAAACTCTCCTAGTCATTAGCAGTTTAACATCTCTCATTCCTCACCCTTTCAGGGCACACAATTAGCTGTTCTGCAGGAAGGAAGCATTAAGGGTGAAGAAAAGCCACACTTCCTCCCAGTGCTCTCTGTACAGAGTTGGGACAGATGTTAGCCTCCACCCATCTCTCTCTCTCTCTAAATTCCCTTCATAATAACTCTATGGATTAAATAGCTATATATTATTTTATAACCCAAAAGCGTCTAGTGAAAGCTTTCTAACTTTTTTTTTTTAACCCAAAGGTTGCTGATGAAAATAACTCAAGTATCATTCTAAGGCTTCCACTTTATGTGTGTGAAGGATCAGTAATGCTGAACAGTAGCATTTCAAAATACACAGAAATGTGGAATTCTAATTTGCACCTAAATTCAGGCACCTAGATTAGTCAGACAGGATCTTCTTTAAGAAGCATTCACATCATTTACCTCTCTCCATCAGCTGAGGAAGGAAAACTGGACTTTTATCTGAGCAGAACTGTCTCACTAAGGACCAACAGTTCAGCCTCAAGTTAAGTGTCTTACTTATGGAGGCTGGACTCCATCCAAAATCACCTCAGTTAGTCAGGAACAGACAGCTCTAAATTAGATGAAAGTATCACTGATAAATGCCAAGTAACACACATCAGAGGATAAAAGTAAAATTACTCTTACAAGGCTTTAGAATCTATATAATGGCTCAGTTCAGGAGGGAAGTGTAGGTACCATTCACTGCAGGCGCCACACTAACAGTAGTTTGCAGTCCAAAAAACCCTAGCAACCTTTAGATGCTATAAAAACATAGAGGAGAAGGTGGAATCAACATGGAAAAGATAATGCCTTTAAAAATAAAAATTATAGAGCATACCTCAGATACTTCTTGCAGCACCAGACACTGTGTCCCATAAAAGAATAAGACAGACTTGGTGAGAGTTCACAGAAAAATGACAGAAATGAGAATGTGGTCATATGAGGAGAAATTGGAAAGACAGAGATTTTTCCCCTTATAAAAGGATGAGTGAGAGGCAAAATGAAAACATTTTACAAATTAATGTTATCATATAAAGCAGCAAAGGGAAAATAGACGGGGGCTTCCACTCTGCCTCTGGAAGGAAGAACAACAAGGTATTCACTGAAATTAAAAGGTGGGCAAGTCAAAACTGATAGAAGGAAATACCTTTTTATATTACGTGTAATTAAATTGTGGAACTCATTGCCAAAGGAAGTTGTTGAGACCAAAACTTAACCAGATTCATAAAGAGATTGAATATTATATCAATATCATGGATATCCAGAGTTATCATAATTAAAGAAAATAAACCTTTTGGAAAAGATATTAAACCCGGTGCTTCAGGGCTTAAGCTAATCTCTGACAATTAGCAAGCAGGATCAGGAGACCTTTGTGGAGCCAGATTATTCTGCCTCTGCCTCCTGCAGGGTTCTTCTGTCGTTCTTTGCAGCAGCTGGTACCGGTTATTTCAAACAGAATAACAGATAGAATGGCTCTCAAGTATGATTTAGTCAAGTATTCCTCTACACTTACAATCCTCTGCAAAGATGTTCTACACAGATGTGGTTGTGTACATCCATCTTAAACTCTTGTGTGAAAGCACAGGATGGGGCCACAGTTTGGCCGTTAGTCGCATGTGAAGAATAGTAAACACATTGTCTGCTTGCAGAGACTGGTTGCTTTGCAGATTCTGGCTTGAGTTTTGCTTGGAGTTTCAGAATCTGTTCCTTTGCATAAGACTATGAAATGGTCTTGAGGGGTGTGTAAAGGAGTTACATTTAACAGCAAGGCAATCTAGATTATTTATCAACATTTGTGGCCCCAGAATAACAAAATCTGTGAATAGAATGACTCATTACACAGGACATTGTAAGAAACACATTCTAAAGGAGGTATCAGAAAGATACCTCTTTTTTCCATTTCCTTTCCCTTTGGTTTAGCCCTACTGAATCTAAACACAAAGTGAGGTCTCTATCCTTTCACAGGGTTCTTAGAGCGCTTGTATAGACCAACTATGAAAGAAGCAAGTCCTTGACTTCTTTTTTTAGATAGTAACCTTATCCATTATGTACAGGTTAAATTTAGAAATCACCAGCACTGAACTCCTCCAAAGTTGGCAACGGGGATATGCCATTATCAAAATTTGTGAGGACATCCTACAGTGGACTGTCAATCAGTGGGAAAATACATCTTTTGTGCTATTTGCATAGCCCAAAATGGGAGGGGGTGGGGAGATGATTTTGGAATTAATCCAGACATAGTTTTTTTCCTCTTTCTGAACAGTAACTGACCTAGTTTTACTCCAAATAATAACTGACCATTGCAAACATAGGAAGAGGCTTTTAAAAGCTGCCTTTTCATCTCACTCACCCACCCACCAAAACTCTTTCTTTGGAGATTAAGTTGCTTCAGTATAAAGAATTCACACTAGTTTTAGTTTCGGAAATCTGATCCTACATTTTTTTTCTTTTCCCATGAAGAATAATTCCTTGATCTGTTATCTCTGGCACTTTTCCTAATCCTTACAAGCATTCATTATCTATTCTCTTTGGTTGGTTTTTAAGCTACATTTGGAGATATTATTGGCAAGAGCTTGCAAACATACAGTAGCCTAGGTAACCCCTACTTTTGTGTTTACCTTCACCCACATGGCTATACTAAGCTACCTCTGGCAAACTGGGTGGAATATAACAAAGTTTATGAGTAGATCTTTGCACTGTTTGACCGTTCTTAAAACTGATTCCTTTAAAAAGCAGTAACTGCACACATAAATTAGAAAAGTTGCAAACAACAATTTTACCCTTTTTGCTGTTGTTTTTGCCTTTGTCTGGGTGAATCTGAAGACATTCTTCTGCCAGGCTTTATCCACAAGAGCAAATTTTTAATTAATTCATTTTAAATGCATGCCCGCAATGACAGCTAATTGGAGAATTCTTGCTGTTCCCTCAGCAGTTCTTTTGTAGAATATGCAGTCTTTCAAAAAATTGGATCAAAAAGACAGGTTTTCTACAGTAGCATTGTAACTGAAATGTACTGAAACATCTCATTTGCTTAGTCTTAACTTCTAATGTCTTCCTTAAGTTTATATATGATACAACAGTTTGGATTCTTGTTCTTTACTCCTGGACCTTCAGATTTTTTCTCTTCTTATAAGCTTTTCTTAATCCCCTCCACCCTTACGTACCTCATTGGAATGAGGAGAGATGAGGCAAACAACATGAAAATGATGAAACAGAACATTTTCTGCATTTATTTATGTCTCTCAACTAGAGAAATTGAGAATAATATGAGTCAGAATATCACTTTTAAAAAGATAAATTATATCAGCAGTAATGTATATACAACTATAGACTTTTGCAAGTACTTTTAATTTATAAATATACATGGATTTACACAAACTCCCCTGCGAGCCCCCAACCTGCCTGATCGGACCCAAGTATTACTGTCAAATAATGCAAAATTTTAGCCTGGAGTGAATTTTTACAAGTGACTCATAACCCACTTGAATATAGGGGTATTTTTAATGGGAATGCTGACATGATCTCATCTACTCTAGCTCAGACAGTGCTACTCAGCTCCTTGTATATAAAACTCATTTAAATGAAGCGATGACAAGAGCTTGTTTTTTTCACAAGCTCTATAAAGTTCAGTTCAAACAAATACCTGTTATCAGTCTATTCAAGAAAAGGAATGTGGGAGGGGGGGTTGTTTTAATGTTTTCCTTAGTTTTGAAGTGGTTGAATGGTTCATCAACCCACTGAGTGGTTTCCTTAGCCGTTTTCTTTTTAATTAATGGACTTGTGAACAACCACAAAGGTTTGTGGGACATCAGAAACACTAAACAGATGACTAACTTAGAGTGAGCAATCTACTCAATACAGCGTGCTCTAATTTGAGCCATATATGTTGAAAAATAACTGCACAGCAAGTATGCAGCTTATTGTATAGTTTAGTGTCTGCTTTGAGTTAAAGCAAGTCCCTGATGAACAGAAAGTAACATTCGTAAAACTGAAAGCAACATTTTGGATTTGTCACCACCTGTTAGCTTGATTTGGAGCCAAAGCAAGGACATGCATTTTCAGCCAGGTTAGTGTCACACTGCTGGTGCTGGTGGCAATTGTGACTGCAAGAAGGAAAGGCTATTATAAGTGACAATTCCCTGGATTAAACCATTTTGCAATGACATTAGCGCCTGATGGCAGAAAAGATAGCACATGTTATTGCTGCGCTTCTTCCGTCCTGCTTCTGGATAGGAACTATCTACTGGGGGTTCATTAGAAACCAGCCTCAAGGCAAGCCCTCTCTGTAAACTACAGCTGTCTAATTGGTTTTGCTTGTCTGCGCTGTCTTTGCTTTTATAATGGGGAAAAGCAACCCAGCCTTTCTAATTAGATTGTTAAACATAAAAGCAGAATGGCACAGCGGTAAAGAATTTGCTCTACTCTTTGTAATTCCAGAATAAGGCATAGCAAAGATTCAGGATTTTTCCAGCCCATTTCCCCCGTCACCATATCCAATGGTAATGAGACCGGGTGTTGTTTGTGTTGTTTTTGTTTTTGTTTTTGTTTTCCTTAAATTAACACAAAAGTTTGTAGGCCTTGATGAAATCCAAAATAAATGTCAAAACATAATTCCAGGAGCAAACACATATCTCCCTTTATTCTGTTGTCTCTGCTTTCACTTGCTTCAATGCTGAGGTTATGCACTAATTGGTGCCTTTGTTGGCAGTGAACACAGGGGAATTAAAAAAACCATGCAGAGTTGGAAGATGAACTCTCCTCTCCACCTGGAGGTGGTGTCCCTCAGCTGGGGCTGAAATGCTCTGGTACTGCTCGGAAAGCTAAAAAATAGCCATTTGCTGTACCCGTTATCACAGAATCACAGGAACACAGAATGGTAGGGGTGGGAAGGGACCTCTAGAGATCATCTAGTCCAACCCCCTGCCAAAGCAAATGTGTATGATCAATTTTTATGCATATGAAGAATTCTGTCTTACAGTTCAGCACCTTCTGCGGGCTCTAAATCGATTCAGAAGTAAAAAAAAAAACTCCACGATGCCAGTTTTCTTCCAAGTGCATTAGATTAAAAGTTCTTAGTTCTTTTACAGGCCTTTGCTGTTTGTCACATAATGCTTTCTTCACCAGCATGCTGAAGATACGGAGAGGCCTCTGTTTCCATTTGCCTTCTACAGAGTAATTCTGGGCAAAGCCTCACAGACACAATGTAGATACTTGGGAGGATTCCTAATACAGTTATCTCTTTTTTCTTCCAGTCAGGTGCTCTTTCCTCACCAGGAGCTTTTCCTGATGCATTGAGATGCTAAGTGTCCTCAGAATAAGTGGAGAATAGCTTGATAGAATAACCAAAACTGAACCTCTCCATAAATGCCCTGTTGGAAAAGGCACAGAAAATGATTTTTGAGGTGTGTGAAAAATGTCACAAGAAATAGCAAACTATTACATGTGCAGCTGTAGTAAATAACAGCAACAGGAACCAGCTGTGCAGCTTTCCTCTGGGCGTCTCATAGGAAAAAAAGGATGAGTAACAGAAGTGCACTGCAGTGAGTTGGTTGCATGCATTTTTCTCAACTGCCTTAACTCTTCTGAGTCAAAATGAATTTCTAAACAGTGACACTTGCTTATCTCCTAAGGTTGCACCTTGCTCCACAGAACATCAGAACTAGAGGTTTGAAAGGGAGAGCCAAAACATCGGCTTGCAGCATCTATTAAGTTATGGTCACATGGAAACACTCAGTTAAACAAAATCAAATATTCACTTTTGTTCTCATAGTCAAAAACATTTTGTTTCTCTTTTACCTATGAAATGTTAATTCATAACCTACATCTCTTTTAGCTCCTAAGAAAGTGTGATGTTTAGGTAATAACTGTAAAAAGCAAATTCTGAAAGGAAAGCTTTTGATTATAACTGTAGCTGATCCATTAAGCAAGTTATTTTCTCTGAAAGAATATCTCTGTATATGAATATGACAACTAGTATCTTGAGAAACTCGTGGCCATTTAGTGACTGTCATTCCTTTACCTCATTCATGCAATTATTATATATATATATATATATATATAATTCTAATAAGCAGATTCAGGTCTACCACAATTGTATTTGCCACACTGTATCTCACCAGAATGTCAACACCTGATAGCAAACATTAAATGTTTAAGATCTTAACTCAATCCCTTCACCATAGCATGGATTGGAAGAGATCTGAGGGGGGTCATGGGATGGATTTTTTTTGTTACATTAGGTTGTTCAAGGCATTTTCATGACAAATTTTGAGTATTTCTGAGGGCAATGTATGCCTATGTTAGACAACCTTCATCATGTTTTTTTTTTTCTAATATTCAGTAGAAAATTTCTCATGTTGCACTTTTTATCTACTCCTTTGCATGATTTTGCTATGCACCTTCAAGGAAAGACACCAGTAAGATCTATTATGTGTATTCTTTCCTTCAGACTGAGTAAATCAAGTATTCTCAGCCTTCTACATCCAGTACTTAGCAGCTAATCATTCCAGTGACCCTTGATATCACACTCATGATGTACTCATTCCAGTATATTGGAGCTGTTTTCGGGAATACCAAAACTGGACATGGATTTTTACATACTGTCTCAGAAATGAAGAACAAAGAACAGTTTGCTCCCTCACTTTGGAGAATATGCTTTCAGTAACTGAAGTCATCCACCAGGACTGCCATGTTTTCTCTGAAAAGCTGACTTTTCCCCAGCCAGTCCTGGTGAATGAGGTTGTTCTAAACTGCATTGGAGGAGTTTACATTTACCTTTGTTGAATTCCATGAGTTTTCTGTAAACTCAGTTCTCCAGTGGACTGAGATCTTCAGTGTCTTGCTGCAGCTCATAAAAGAGAAACTTACCTCTCAGTACCAGATGCCAAAACTGCTGGGGAGAATATTCTATTAAAAATAAGTGAAAAGTTTTCTTTTTAGAACCAGTTAGTTACATTCAATAAAATTATGTAAGACCTTTGAGCAGGGAGCTCTTATCTATCTGAAGCACAGCTCCATCAGAACGCATGAGGTAAGAACCTGGAGAAGCTGAAATGCCTATTTGCTGCACTTTGTCTGTAGGACCTAGGAGGAATGTTGTATTGGCATCACACTCAGTGGGCAGAGAGGGAGCAGGAAAATTAGAGCGCTTCTCAAGCTGACTGATCTGGTGACAGTTACAGCTTGGAGTAACAACATACATGAGCTGTTAAACATTGCTAGACAGGAGTAGAGAAGCCAGTGCATATTTTCACCTCTTCAGGTAGATATTCATCAAACGGAAGGAAAGAGGGTTTCAAACCACTGGCTGCTACTGAAGAGTTCTTCTTCATTGCCAAAGACTATCATAGTTTATCAGTCAGAGCTCTTTCTTTGCAGAATATAAAGCTGCCTGACTTTAGGATTTATAATAGAAAATGGTTTAATAAATAAACAGATGTGTTCTGTTTATATACTCAAGAGTTGCTCACATTTTAATGAAAATTAAAAAGAGAGAGAGAGAAAAAGAGAAATAGGAGGGACAAAATGTTTTTGTACAGCCATGCCTTAAACAGAAAGATAAGTAGTAAATTTGATGGGTTTGAGTACTGTTGGTCAGGACCTTCCAGCAATATGCTTTTTCATTGAAAAGGGACTGATCTCAAAACTCAAGAATGTGTTGGCATCATGTTTTAATAAAACTCTTTGAGGAGAACTTCTATTGTTAATGAGACAACAGATAAGGGATGACCGGACAATGCAGTGAGTAAACATTTCTCCATAGGTAAGAGACCCATTCAGGAGGCACTACTCAGTCTTGACTCAGCTTCTTTCTTCCTAGATCAGTGATAGGAAGTGAAACAGGCCCAAAGCAGACACAAACCCTTTTGTTAGGCCACTCACCTACACTAAGTAGTCTTGATTCCTCATTGTGAATTAAGCCAGGCAAGGGCTTGGCTCTCCCCCATCCACATTTCAACAAATGCTTTAGCCAAAAATCTACTGTTCTGAGAAAGAAATTCCAAAATTTCAAAGAAAGTTTCTACTTTATTTGTAAATGAAATGTAACAATCTTTTTCGTGCCAGACCCAGACACAGGTTCTGCCAAATACATAGAAGACAACAACACTGGAAATCATCTGATTTAACCCCAACCACGCACTTTTAGTCTATGGAAATAATCAGTCTTTACTGGGGTATGATACATCTTTTCTTTCTTACATACCTTGGGTGAGATTTATCTTACCAGATGTGCTTACATCCAAACTGGTCTATCAAGTCTGTCTTTAGAGCCAGCAGACTGAAAAAAGGCAACTCTAGAGTATGATTTCCCTGATTCTAAGTTAAATGTCTGAAATGATGTAAAAATGTCTCTTTCTTTCCACTGACTATAAGAAGAACCCAGGAGAACAACTCAGGGTAAAACATCTTCCATGCAGTTATCTGATGCTGGATGTTACCTGGATATTATGAACCCTATCTTAAGAGGAAACGTTAGTGTTCATTCAGATTTAGGGTTATGGATCAGGTCCAACTTTAACAAAAATGCAAGGGGAGAGATTCTAGAGAATTTGAGTGTTGCTGTTTTACATATGCTATAGATTCTTGTAGGCTTTAGGAAAATCTTGTACTGTTTTCTTTCTTATGTGCTGGAACATGTTTTTCTGTTGCCAAAAATTAAATAATTAGTAGAACATGGTCAAGATCAAAAGGCTGTTCTGTGTCACAGCTAATTAGAAAGTTACCACAGGTATGACAATAAGAGACTCCTGCTAGTCTGATACCTATTGTAGTTAACCATGAGGATTCAGCATGAAATGTAGTACACACATTGTGTTTTAACTCAAGTTGTTGTAAGTTGTTAATTTAAGAACTGAATATACATTTACCACTCCTGTTCTCCCAGTTACTATTAACATAAAAGTGAACAGTTGGCTTCTATCCAAGAATAGCAAAATACCTGGCTGGTGATCTCTCAATAGATCAGATACAAAATAAAAGCATACAATAAAAATCTTTATGCTTATGATGTACACAATTTTCTCTGCATCTGTTTGATTCTTGCTTGCTTGCTTGCTTTTCTTCTTTCCTTCTTTCCGTCTGTCTTTTCTTTCTCTCATTCTCTCTTTCTTCTCTCTATCATATTTGGCATATTTAGGACCTCTATCTCTGTATTGTCTAAGAACCAGTATCTTTATTATGCAGCAAACACAGAAGATGATTGATTTAAAGATGAACCATTTCTTTTGGCATTATTCATAGATTCAAAAAGCTGTAAGCAAGAACATTCTATTACTCTGATGCAAAAAATATTAGTCATTCTGTGCCAATGACTCATGCATGGATGCTTTGATATACTAAACTGAAATATTCACCCCCTTTGTATCTTGCTGTGATCTGCTCATCTCCCATCTTACCCACAGATGTTATGTGTACAGAATACTGGTCCTACACATTTGACTATATACATATTCAAATGCACACACTATGAAATATAGGTTTAGACTTCTGAAAGACCTATGATTTGGATATTTCATTTTCAGAGAGAGAACTACCACAGCCTGGAGACCAGAAGCAAGAAGAACTGTTAATTCCTCCAGCTTTTGTTAACCAACTTCTTATACTTATTGTTTTGAGGTGATGCTGCCAAACACCATGGGAAACAGAGGCAGCTTGGAAGGTCTGAGCAGCATCAACTGTGAGTCCCCCTGCCACATATGTCAAGCTTGACTGAATGTCAAACTATTCACAATAAAGACATTACACTTAGTCTTTCATAGGCTATTATGTATCTCATCTTGATTTATGTGGTCTCACAGGGCAAAATCAGTCTCAGTCAGAAAGAAGTATAGGCTCAGCTGGACCTGATTGTTTACAGTTTTTTCTTCCTCTTCTTTCTTCTGTTCCAAAGTTATAAGAGTCTTTCACCTTCCATGTTAGCATGTAAAAAAAATCCATTTTTTTTCTAGTTGTAGGGACTTATACCTTCCTTAAACCTCTCTCTTTTTTCTTTCATCTTTCTCTTAAATACTCATCCTTCTATCATGTGGCCAAGACACTGACCTCAGCATCTTCTAAAAGACTTGGGCTCTCACTTTACCTTTGCAACGACAGTGATTACAGCTACATTTGTTTGGGAACATTCCATTCAGTATTTTTGTTTATTTGTTTGAAACAGATGTAGTGAATCCAGAGCTTTTCATCACAATATTTTAGTAGTGATTATACATAGCTGACTCGGGGCAGCACAGCACAGGTGTTACTCTTTGTTAGCTAAACTGAGGAAAATGTCTGAGTCTGAATTTTGAAGGCAAAATAAGGCAACTTGCTTAAATGTCTGTAATGCAATTTCAGCCTGCAATGAAATTCAAATCACCTTACATTTGCTAATAATTTGCTACGTTGCTCAAATTTGAACATATACCAAATTATTTTCATAAAGAAAATCTTCTGAAGGCCAGGAATGAATTTTTGGTCAAAAATAAGAAATTGAAGAAAAAGTCACTCTCCAGTTACCACAGCTTAATGATTAGCACACTTGTCTACGATACAACAGATCAAAATCCCAGGACTTACTTGCTTATTACATTCTTTTTCTTCCTTCCTTCCTTCCTTCCTTCCTTCCTTCCTTCCTTCCTTCCTTCCTTCCTTCCTTCCTTCCTTCC
>JANHGO010005448.1:0-23052 GCA_024606505.1 Aquila spilogaster
TCTCAGCCTCTCCTCATAAGAGAGATGTTCCAGGCCCTTTATCATCTTTGTAGCCCTCTGCTGCACTCTTTCAAGGACATCCCTGTCTTTTTTGTACCGGGGGGGCCAGACCTGGACACAATACTCCAGGTGAGGCCTCACCAGGGCAGAGCAGAGGGGAAGGATCACCTCTCTCAACCTGAGGGGAAGGATCACCTCTCTCGTCCTCAGCTCTGAGGGAACCTTATAGTGGCCTTCCATTACCTGGATGGGGCTTACAGAAAAGCTGGAAAGGGACTTTTTAGAAGGACATGTAGCAATAGGATGAGGGGAAATGTCTTCAGAGAGCATAGAGGAAGAGGGTATGTTTAGACTAGATATTAGGAACAAAGTCTTTACTGTGAGGGTGGTAAGACACTGAACAGGTTACCCAGAGATGTTGTGGATGCCCCCTCCTTGGAAGCATTCAAGGCCAGGCTGGATGGGGCTTAGAGCAACATGGTCTAGTGGGAGGTGTCCCTGCCTATAGCAGGGAGGTTGGAACTAGGTGATCTTAAAGGTTGCTTCCAACTCAAACCATTCTATGAAATGGTCATGCAAGGTTATTAATGGTGTGCTGGGGTAGATGTCTTTGTAGGAATTTAATCTTAGCATTAGCTTTTCTACTTCACTTCTTTTTTGATTATTATTAGCAGAAGCTGTAGTAAGTAGAGAGAATGTAGGGTTTCAGTAGATAAAAGACTGGAAAAAAAAACCTAATTATTTAATGTATAAAATCAAATATTCTTGTGAAATGTTGAATGAGATTTTTAATTTCAAAATAAAATTGGCAGTATAATTTTCTATCAACTGACATCTGTAGAGATGAAGTGGAAAACTTAAGTGGAAATACAATGGTACTATGCTAGTACCACAGGTTATCCTCAAGTGTTAATAGCAGAATAGCAGAAATTACGATAACTAAATAGCCTAATTTTTATTCGCTTGCTTGTCTTCAATCACCATCAGCTATTTTGAAATGAGTTATTCATCCTGGAGTAGGAACTTTGTAGAATAAAGCAACTTTAAAACATCCATCTAACTGAGATTGTATAAAATAAAATAGATATGTTAGAGTTAGATTCAGAAAGGAAATTCCACATTATGAAAATGCCTAATTATTATATATAAATTGTGATTTATAGTAATCCATCTAATGTAGTTAGCTTGTTGGGATTTTTCCCCCTTTATAAGTAAATACTTTAATAAACTGTTATCTAAATAACTGTTACTTCTTCTGAGTCATCTTTATCTTGGATCATAGCACATTGCTTGCAGATCGATACATAGACTTGCACTCAGAAAAAAAAAACTAGTTTATTTTTTCATTTGCCCTAAAATATGTAAGTTAACAAAGAGGGTACAAAAGCTATGGATAAAGACACAATTTTTCATGTAAAACAAAATCATATGATGCTTTTTGAGCAGGAAAGAAAATATTTGTATATTGGCACAGTCCTTATTTACAGTGTGCTGATCTTTCTTTTCTTGCTTCAACTACTTCAAGTCTTCAAATACCATATATGATATTTGGTTTCCCTACTCACTCTTATTTGCACTTATTACATATTTTGTTCATGATGAATAATCAGATAAATAATTTTGGCAGTCATGTCCTACATTTTTATGGGACTTTTGAGCTGCAGGAATGCCCTGATGTTTGCTTGTTTTTGAAATGGGAATTTTGCTCCCATTTTTACTGTTTGTCTTCCTAGAAGAGTTCATGCATCCCATCTGCCAACTGTTTCGCTGAACTTCTATGCTATTTACCACATTCAGGAAAGACAAGGCTGCCCATGATGGATACCAGTTCCCTGGTCTAAGTAGTGTTACCTCGTGAGTCTGCTTTGACTCAGCTCTTTAACAGGAGGGCTGCCTCCTCTTCCCCCACTTGGCCCAAGTGGAAATACAAGTCCTTCTCCATTAAAATAAAAGTTAGCCCAATTGCACTGGCTCATCTAAACCAGGAGTAGTCCTAGTTTTGGAGATGAAGAGAAGTATTCTTCCTCAAAGTATGTGAAATGTTATTGAAGTGCTGGAGAAAGGGAGGAATAACTCTACTGTTCTCTTATCAGTGTGTACAGTGCTGACTGTGTCTGATGGAAATATTGTTCCTCGTGGTTTGGATGAATTAAGCAAACAATTGATACAGACTGGCCTATCTGTAAATGGTTTTTGGAGAGCTCACTCACGAATCACTGCTTCTGTGAAATTCCACTCATATCTGCTTCTGCTTCTCCTTCTCCTTAGTGTGGTATGAAAACAGCTTACTGCATTATTGTTATGTTTATTCATATATCCTATAATTATTATTATGAATTACTGATAGTTGCTGCTAAGTTATCAGAGATACTGATAAGCAACTTTTCCTTAGAAAGATGAAGTAGTTAACTGCTCTCTTTCACATCAGAGTCTTAAGAAACAAGTTGAGTGGAGCACCAGTTTTATTTAAGCTGTTCATTATTAAATATTCAGTCTGCTTGAGAAACATAGCTGGCATGTTTCATTACATCCTTGATTATGTCCGCCATTTGTCATACCAGATGGGTGACTAAACAAATTATGTTTATAGTCTGTATATGCAAAACATCATTTAAAAAAATAAATAAACAGATTGATATTTGTAGTTTAAAAAATGTCTTTGGGCAGATCCTCAATTATTTAGAACAAAGTCACTTCATTTGTTTCGACAGAAACATGTCATTTTATACTAAGACTTCCATTCATTTTTCTAATAGTCTTATCTCTGCTTGATTTCTGAAGAACTAGAACTGTAAAGGTAAAACCATACTCCCAACCATCGTAGTAGTTTTGTTACGTTTTACTTCTCCTCTTGCATATTTCTGACTCAGTGATCCTTTAGGCTCTGAGGCTTTGTGAGGAAGGAGCATCTCTGTATCTTTGTTGCTTACTCTTCTTATACTTTCCCACAACCCTTTCTCTGTGTATGTCCCGAAGTCTCAGTCTCTCCTGCCCTTCCCGCTCAAAAAGGCATTTTCCCTAACATTATGTTTGCTGCATGAGGTTTTCTAGACCTCAAGCCAGGAAAATAATGATACACCTACATTTTATTTCAATTAGCAACTAGTTTTGAGCTTATATTGTGAATAATGATTTTTTAGGACAAAGCTCTGCATGGCAATTTTAGTATTACTGTAGCTAAAAAAATGGAATAAAAATTTTTGTTTGCATTCCTTGCACTTCTTTACCATTCCCCACTCCCCCCCCCCCCCCCTCCCTTCATAGCCTGATGTTATGAAACATATTTCAGGAAGCTGTACCACAGTTTTCTTTTTTCATGTGTACAGTGTCTGTGAGGTCAGAGTTTGAGCTTCCTGAAGATCCGAAAAAGAAATTGCAGAACTTGCACAATTTCATATTTAACATCCATACCTATTGCTGACACAAACTATAATTCAAATGCATAACCAAGTCCATCCATGAACAATAAATAAAGGATATTCAAACAAACAAACAAACAAACACCACAGTGACCATATACCCTATATTCTTAAATATATATATATATATATATGAGAAAATAAGGAAATCTGGCTTTTTAGAAAAGCTAGTGACATAATTTTATTGATATTTTATATTTAATGAAGCTATCTTTAAAGGCTTTACCCGGGTCTCTAAAATACCTTGTTATTTTTAGATCTCATTCATCATACTGATAATCTTCAAACTTCACTAGTGTAAATTAAGCTATTACTTCCTTTGCAGGTTACCTGACTGTGAATGGCACAATATACTTCCAGACTAATTCAGTTATGCTGAACAGAGAAACTCTTGAATATTACATGTGCTCAGGAAATTTGTAGGCCAAATGCAAAGACTGAAATTGTATCTACCGTGGCATATTTTTCTAGAAGAGGCAACAAATCCTGACCACAAAGATGTCTTTAAACCACCTCTCTTAATCTCCAATGACATTTGTTTAACTTATACAACCAAGGAATTACTTTCAGTTATGTTTCCAAATTTTCTGTGACAAAATCCACATTATCAATCACATTTTATATCTGTTTTTATATATGTTTGACTTATTTCTTTTGTTGCTTGGGCATATTTATGGCATTCCCTCCATGTCAAGATCAGCGTAGCAAGCAATAGTCTGCAGTGCTTGTCCTGAAGAATTTTGTTATATCTTTCAGGCTGCTTGCACTAAAATATCTCTTACAGTGTTATTACTACTACTTTATTCTATTTTTGATTTGTCCACTGAGTATGTATGTTTGAAACAGTGAAAATTTATTTGCATGGAAAATACCTTGAGGAGAGTGGTTTAGTCATACACTAGTACATATAAGGTGGGAATAATAAATGATTTTTAGATCAAAATCCTAGACAGGCTTATTGTAATGTTGGATTTGGGCAGACTGTTATGGTTTAACCTAGCAGGCAGCAAAGCACCACTCAGCCATTCACACATTCTCTCTGCAGTAGGACGAGGGAGAAATTCACAAAAATGTAAAATCTATGGGTTCGGATAAAGACAATTTAATAGGACAGAAGAGGAAGGGGAAAAAATAATTATAATAGAATCATTACAATTGGAAAAGACCTCTAAGATACCTTTGCCCACATTTTAAGAGGTAAATCTATCTCTTTTTTGAATCTGTGTTAACTCAGTGTATGCATACTGAAACATTTGGGTAAGGATTTTAGCTGCTTCTAAGTAAGAGCTTGCTCAGAAGAATGTGAAAAGAGGGTGAAGAAAAGATGCCTTCAGGGACAAGCTCTTACAAGAGTCTTTATAGGGAGAGTCTTGAGGAGATGGAGTCGTAGTGTTCAGAATGGTAAATGGTGGAAGGATGAGAGACAAATTCATACTTTGAAACAAGAGAGATTAAGACTGAGTACGTTGAAAAAAAGTTTACCCTGGTCCAGGGATGCAGCAGGTTTACTAGCGAGGCTGTACAGTCACCATACTTAGTTTTCAAGACCTAACTGGATAAAGCCCTGAGCAGCCTGATCTGGCCTTTTAGCTGCCCCCCCACTTTGAGCTGAAGGCTGAACTAGAGATCTCTTGAAGTGTCTTCCAACCTTACTTATTATATGATCTAATAATTGTGATCATATAATGATCATAATTAATCATATGAATCATATAATGATTCATATTGTTGCTTTTCTTTTTTTTTTTCCCTTGTTCTCTTCAGTTACATGGATTAAATTCTAAATATGTTAGCATTAGGCTATGAGGTTGTCTTCATTATTTCTCATCTAATGAAAACATTTGATATTCTTTAAATTTTTCAGAAGTAGAGACTAACCAGCAGAAAGAAAAAATAATAGTCAAGTAGTAAATCTTCCCTTTAAGGAATGTGTAAAATAGATCTTTATCTTCTTTGAGTTCAGCAGGGAAAAATATGTCTATTGCCAAACACAAAACCACTGTATATTACCAGGTACTCCAAATGGCTTTGTTTATTTATTTATTTTATTTATTTAGTGAATTTCTTTCCTAAATAAAGCACACAGTATAATGATTTCTTAATCTCTTCTGTGAATCTGATTTAGGATTAAGACCTACAGTAAAATATTAATACGATTCTATTTAGGAAAGCCAAGGCACAGATGGAACTGAATTTGGTGAGGGATGTTAAAAACAAGAAGGGATTCTACAGGTTCATAGGTCAGAAGTGACAGGCCAAAAAGAATGTACCTCCTCTGCTTATTGCAAAAGGAGAACTGGCTACAACAGATACAGAGAAGGCTAAGATACTCAGTGAGTTCTTTGCCTCAGACTTCACTGGCAACTAGGATTTTCACATCCCTGAACCTGAACCTCTAGGCGGAAACTGTATGGACAGATCAAGTCCAAGGCTAACTCGTAAGACTGAATGTGTACAAGCCCATGGGGCTGGATGACATGCATCCCAGAATCCTAAGGGAGCTGGCTGATGTGGTTGCTGAGCTGCTCTCTGACATATTTGAAAAGTTGCGACTATCAGGCGAAGTTTCCAGAGACTGGAAAAAGGGAAACATCACTCCCATTTACAAGAAACGGAGGAAGGAGGAACTGGGAAACTATGGACTGGTGAGCCTCATCTCTGTGCCTAGGAAGATCATAGAACAGATCCTCCTGGAAGACATGTTAAGGCACATGAGGGGCAAGCATGGCTTCACCAAGGGAAGGTTGTGCCTTCTATCATAGACAAAGGGAAGGCAACTGATGTCATCTACCTGGATTCTGCAAGGATTTTGACATGGTCCCTCACCACATCCTTAATCTCTAATTGCATATATATGGATTTGAAGGGTATTCAGTGGATAAGGAATTGCTTAGAAGATCACAGCCAGAGTGTCGTGATAAATGGCTCTATGTCCAGATGGAGGCTGGTAATGAGCAGGGTCCTCCAGGGATCTGTCCTGGGCCCAGTAGTCTTTATCATCTTTATCAGTGGCATAGATGATGGGATTGAGTACATCCTTGGCAAGTTTGCTGATGACACCAAGATGAGTGGTGCGGTTCATACAGCAAAAGGAAGGGATGCAATCTAGAGGGACTTTGATAAACTGGAAAGGTGGGCCCACATGAACTTAATGAGATTCAACAAAGCGAAGTGCAAGGTTTTGCACCTGGGTTGAGATAATCCCAGATATGTGTACAAACTGGGAGAACTCCTTGACAGTAGCCCTGCTGAGAAGGACTTGGGGTCCTGGTTGATGAAAAACTTAACATGAGCCAGCAGCATGCACTTGCAGCTTGGAAGGCCAATGGTATCCTGGGCTCCATCAGAAGAAGGGAGGCCAGCAGGGTGAGGAAGGTGATTGTTCCCCTCTATTCTGCCTTCATGAGGCTTCATCTGGAGTACTGCATCCAGGTTTGGGGGCACCAGCACAGGAAAGATGCGGACTTTTTGAAGAGAGACCAGAGGAGGGCCAGGAATATGATCGGAGGGCTGGAGTACCTCTCCTATTGTCATGGTTTTATGATTTTTTGTTGTTGGTATTTCACATCATAACATCACGTAAGACATTGGGAGTTAAAGAGTTAATGCTCCAGTTCTGTGGATCATCGATAGTTCCAGGTATACCTGTCTCAGAAGAGAAGAACTACGTATCCCAGAGGACTTTGCATTACTTTGCATTTTTCCGTTTTCCGCTCAGAGGGAAAGATAAAACTGTTGGCAAGTCACCAGATCCCTCTCTCTTTTCCCTGTTGGATCGACTCAGCAGCAGATGCTCCCTGGCCATCTCGCCTTCAGCGTTAGTGCAAGGCCTTCAGTTTTTGGACATTCTCTCTCTCTCATTTTATTTGATTTATTAGCTTCAATTCCAATTATATTGTATTATGTTGTGTTATTTTGCATTCCGACATCTTATGTAGTAAATTAGCTTTCCTCCTCAGATCATTGCCGCTGTTTTGTTTTTAGGCCCATCTTCCTTTTCCCTTTTTCCCTTTCCCCCTTCCCTTTCCTGGGGCGTGGGCCTGTGGGTCCCCTCACCGCCTTTGTCATGGAACCGGGCTGAACTAGCCTGTAAACCATTGATGCCTAGAAAGGGGGATGGCTTTGGGCAATGCTTGGCTCTAGCTCGAACAGGAGCACTCAGGGGTGCACCTAAGATGCTTCAGCTCTGACCATCGTTATGCAGTTATGCTCCTTTCTTAATGCAGGAGTAACCTTGTTCAAGCTCTGTTGTTTCTTTTTCTTCCACCATGAGTATCAGATACTCTAGGTACCTATGTGATCAAGTACTCCATGGGAGTCTGTGCTTTGGCCACTGGATGTGAGCAGCCCCATGCCCTGGACTTGCACTGCATGACCAATGCATCTGTTGGCCCCAAAACTCTGGCATCAAGATCAGCAACCTTCTATTTTAGCCTTCTCTGGTAGTAATTTTGCTTCTTTTAGCTGCATGAGAAAAGCTGAGAGAAAATTGTAGGCACAAGGTGATCTTTTCCTTTCTGGGAAATGAAATAGTTTTTGAAAACAAAAAGGAGTTTGTGGTTTGGCATCAGTATAAGACACTTGTTTCTTTGCCTGTAGTAGATCTCACAATTTGTCAGTGTTTCTCCTGGAGTAAGGAAGACAGTCCATGAACTATGTGAATTCAAATAATTAATCCAACAAAATATTTTATGTTGAATTATGAGAGTTATGGCATTATTAGGAACAAAATTTCAGTTGTCCTGAATTAAAAATAATAATAATAATAAAATAGTCTGTTTCATCACCAAGAAAAGAATTTTCTGCCTTGATTTATTTGAAACCAAACTGAACTGAAGCAGAGCCTGAGATGACAAACACAAGTGAACAGCCAAGCATATGTAAAGCACAAGGACATATCTTAAGACAGATGAGAGATGAGATTCAGGGCACTATCTTTTATGCTTAAAATAAAATTTAGATGAAATTATGTTGCATAAGTGCAAAAGAAGTCCACCTGGAAAATCCAGTTATTTTAAGTAACCTTATTCTTGACCCAGTAAAGCACTTACCTGTCTGCCTGAGATTTGTTTTAGCAGCCTAACTTCAGTTCCTGAACACATGCAAATGCATCTAGTTGTAGGGAAGTAGCTGATGCATGCCTGATAAACAAAGACAGTCTTGCACAACACACTGACTGCCACTCATTCATAAAATGGTGCTGCTAATTTCATTGAAGCAGTCATACACAGGACTGTAGTGCCTTCTTCAAGTCCTGTCTTACCTTTAGGAGATTCTAAATTCTCTTCTATTTCCAGTCATTGGCTACTCTCTCTTCACTTTGTCTCCTGAATCTCAGCTGCTCTGCAGGGAAGAAGCAAAATGGCACGTCACAAGGAGAGGAGGAAAGAAGTGTTCTGCCTCACTACCCAGCAATATTTAGGAGAAAGACAGACTGGCCATCTAATATAAAATTTCCCTCAAAACAAACTACAGAATTCAAAACATTTCAGTGATGAGTACCTCATTTTGAAGAGTGCAGCACCAAGTCTCTTCTCTTCAATGATTTTCTAGATCACTTGAAGTCCCAAACTGGAGAAGATATACAAAGGAGCATATTCTTTCCTCTGGATGCTGTCTATCCATAAGATATGAAATGTCACCAGCTTTGAACAAGTCTCCAGTCAGACTGACAGGCAACCAAAATCTAGGGAAATATACAGCATCCCAGCAAACTAAAATAAAGATAGAACTTGACGATTTTGATTATTTGTGTTTCAACAATGAAGGAATGGAAGGTAAAATTCTCAGCAAAGTTTTCAAAGTACAAGAGCAGGTTGCATTTGCCAAAATAACTTCTTTACAGCTAGTTATGGAATTTTTCCTGAGCAGGATCAGAAGGTGATAGACTAAAAGTCTGAGAGTACATATTTACTTATCTACACTCAAACACACTCTACATGAATATTTATGCTTGAGTTACCTTTGAAATGAAATCTTGCCTGAAATTCCTTGTTGCAAAGCTGTAATGCAGTACTGGCTTGCCTCCTTCAGATACAGGCAGTGACACTGTTTTAAGTGATTCTGTTCTCCACAGCATACTACATATGTATGTGCTGTATATGCAGTTTACTTCTATGTATATTTATTTACCTTGAACCTGTGTAGTTTTCTCTGAAAAGGCACATACTGCTACATACCAGCAATATGTGAGACAAATCTGGCACAGGAACTGTAATTTCTCAGTTACAAATAGGCCTACACAAGCCTGCTGGTAATTGTTGTAGTCAACATTTGTTTTGTTTTTGTTTTGTTTTTGTTTTTGTTTTTATCACTTGTTTTATTTAGTCATTTAATAAAAAGTCTTTATATTTGCAGTCCAGAGATTTTGGCTTTTAAGGTTTTATCCCACAAAGAAAATTGATCATTTGGGTTTTTATATACAGTGTACAGCTCTATGATCTTTTATTCACTCTTAAGGTAATCACACAGTTATACAAACAGAAGCGTATTGTACTTGCAGCAGTTTCAACTGCAGTTGAAAAGTTAAAAACATGGAAGGGAGGATGAAGTAGGATTAGGGCTGTTTATACAAACCTGTTCTAACCTGAAGCACAACCTTTAGTAACACATTCACACACTACTCTTTTTTCTTACAGGATTTTTGCCATATTTAGAGCTGAAGATTGACAGAGTTCACTTGATGAACATAGATTTCGGTCTGTTTTTTTCCTGTTCGGTGTTTCTAGATTTTGTAGAACTGAAATGACATAGCTGGGAGAAGCATGGTGTTTGGATACAGACTGCGGAGTAGTATATTTGCTAAGAGTACAAAACTAGATTATATACATATCCATAAAAGCAAATAAACAAACAACAACAACAAAAAAAAGCAAAAACCACCCACACAATTTTTCTGACAAAACATTAGCCACAGGTTGGTGCAGTTATTACTCAAGGTGCCAAAATAGAATGAGTAATGCCATAATGCAATGCATAGCATATTAGACCAATTAATCAGCTTAGGGGAAGTTCTATGTTCTTTTTGTTTAAAAGCAGCAGGTAATTTCATGATGATTTCTACAGAAGGTGGAATGAAAAAGAAACCAGACGGTCATTTAGAGAACATTTTTCTGTATGTTTTTCTCTCTTTGCTAACTGTATTAACAACTCACTCAACAGTCACAACTAACATTCACAATTAACAGTCATTAATCTGATGCTGACCAAATTCCAAGTATATTACACTGGCATCAAATGAGTGGTAACTTTGTCTATTAATAATCTCAGACATTAACTTTTCCATTCATTTTATGAAGTTCAGTAACCTACAGTGGGATTTCAGTTTCTAAGATCAATGTCTGTTGGTTGTGTTCATTTTAACTATAATTAATACCATAACTTGAGAAATGAGCTCATATAAAAGAGAAATATTCTCAGCATTATAATTACTAATAATATATTACCATTGCTCTGTCCTAGTAAATCAGTTTCAAAAATTTGCAGAAAATACTCATAGTCAACGTCATAAAATTTGAAAGCAGTTCAGGATGAAAGTATTCTTAAGAAATCTCTACAAATGCTACATAAAGAGAAATTTATAAAACAGACTTGTTCTGTGAAGAGCAAGTTCTTTCATGTTCACAGAGATTTCAAGGTTCTTACTGAGACATTTATTAAGATACAGTACTTATCTTTCCTAATTTGTAATTTTGGTAAAGACTTTCTAAGTGATAAACTCAGGAGAGACTCCTTTAAGAAAAGTATAGGACACTAAACAGAAGAATTGCAAGAGAACAGTTTAACTGTGCAAGAGCCTGTGACTTCTGTCATTGGAAAAATTTCACAAAGAAAACCTGGAGGCTGAAGGAGAAAAGCTGATAATTAATAAATCAAATAACATACCAGCAGGGTTGAGAAGGCTTTTCTCAAGAATTTAATTGGGGAAAGAATGGAAAGTTCAAAAATGCAAAAGCTGAGGTTATAGGAGGAGATCTTTTCACAGTCGATAAACAGAATTATAGCACAGACAGACCATGACATTTCTCCATCTACAGGTGAAGAAAAAACTTATTTCACACTAATTTGAAAGACTGCATTTGAGAATTCAATTTCAGACAATAGTGAAGGTAATACCTTGCTAAAATATTTTACGCTGTATCTGTACAATCAATGACTGCACACATACGTACACGCTCCTGGAGTTCCAAAATCTTGTAGACGCTGTGGAATTATTTGTTCAAATATCCAGTTCTGCTTGTTTTTCTTTGCGAAGAGGTTTTCAATATAAAAATTTAATTTGTCCACCATCAACTGAGGAAAGCATAATGTCAGTGTATCACATAAAATACGTTTCATTATTATTTTTATTCTACATGATTCACAGCTGAATCAGATACTGAAAAATACAGAAAAGGAGTGTAGTTTTAGGGTGATATCATTCCAAATATAAAGAGTAACATACAGGGTACCTCTGCTGCTCATAAATGAAGTGTTCTGCCTGACAGTAGTCTAAATCGTGGGTCTAAATTTTTTAGAGCAGTGGAATAGGAAGTAGAAGAAAATATGTAGAAGCAGAGTTTAGAAGATAATGAAGAATTCAGTAAAACTGAACTTGAGGCACAGTAAAAATGAAGAGTAACTCAAGGTCCTCCAAGTTCGTCCTTTTTTTCTTGGTTACATAACATTGCATCATTCTAAATTATGTTCCATTAATTCCTATCTGTTACTTTACAGTTCAAACACAGAAATATAAACACAACTATAATACACAACTTTTCTTTGTAGTTTACTTCTAGCTTAGGGTAGCTGCTGCAAGCCAGAGAGGCTTGCGGTTTGTTATATTCATCCCAATCCCTCCTAACTAAGACTTGGAACGGAATCAAGGGGTTGATAGAGCAAGGGTGTGCTTTTTTTTTATTAAAAGATGAGCGAGCAAGAGCAGAAAAAGAAGACAGAAGGAGTGGAGGGAGTGGAAAAAAAAGGAAAGGGAAAAAAAAAAGCAAGTCAACAGTGCATATCCCATGATGTGCTGAAGGTCTGTCCTCCTTCTTCTGGGGTGGTCAAGGATGTGGGGGGTGAGCACCTCCAGCTGTGGGGTTGGCAGTGTCTTTTGTGCCATATGATGGTCCCCTCCAATTGGGCCAGGAGCTGTTACTGGGCGGAGAGTGTCCAGTATCGTGCGGATACTGCAGTACCAGCAGTGCTTCTTCCTTTCCGTGGTGGTCATGGAGGGCTGTGGCTGTGGGGGAGGATGGGGACCTGAGACCACCTTTAGCAAGATGACTAACTCCTGGCTCCTCCATTGTGCTTGCCCACAACGTGTGTTCTGCACCTCTCACAAGAGGTACAGTACAGTTTTTATTCTGAGCCCTTCACAACATTGTTACAGTTATGTCTCTAGCCATCACTTCCCTGCATGTCCATCTCTTAACCTATCTGAAAGACAGCAAAAATTCTTGATTTTACTTTATAGTGTTGTCACAGAGTCTGAGCCAAAAAGAAAGAAGTCAGTTTGTTCCCATGGGTAGCTAATGCTAAACTACACTCATCCCCTAGACAATTACACTTTGACACAGCCAGAGAGAACCATCTTTTCTCCAGGGAAAAGACTCATAGTTTTTCTAGTTACTTGTCGTATAACTACCTTTGATTATCCTTGTCAATATTATTCCCACTTTTTCTAAGTCTATCATCATTTCTGAGTTTAAAGGACCCAAACTGCTGAAACCTTTAAGGTATTTTTGTACCACAGAAAAATCTACAGATATGCATACTCTAATACATGAAATAAGTATCTTTAAACATATATATAGCAAACAAATACACAGGTACCCTCAAAAATATATATGAATGTGGATGGATAGATAGAGAGAGAGAGAGAAATCTCTGGTTTAGTCTCTACATCTCTCATAAAATTTCTAATGTCTAGCTTCTTTTACCTGCTGCTGAACACTGAATTAATGTTTTCACTGAACTATCTGTTACAATTCCAAGCTATCTACCTTATGTTGTAGTACTGAATTCAAAATCCAAAACCACATGTGCAAATTCAAGGTTAAGATAGAAAACAAAAATGATATTTCTGCTACAGAAAACAAAAGATAGTAGATAGTGTCCAACTTTTTTTTTTTTTTTTTTTTGCAATGGTTCATCATTATATGTTTAAGCTTTTACCTCATTTTACTGATCTACATATGAAATGATGCAATGAAATCAAACAGGAATGTTTATTAACGTATAATCACCAGATGTTCTGCCAAATAAGTGTATGCAAAGTAGAAGTTTGACTGAGGTTGAACAGTTCTACTAGAAGTATCCAAATGTATGGAAAGTGATTCCAGTAGTTAAAAACAATGTGATTATTCTGCCATCATCGATTATATTGTCAGTGATCAGTGAATTCTGTAGTACTGATAGGAGACCATCCAGCTCTTGTTACCAGATGACCACTTTATATTTCTCTCTTGCTCATGAACAAAATAAACAATGAAAAATAATTACACAAAGAATTGAAACTATTCTCACATTCATTTGCAGCTCTTACTTTTAGAAAATAGCATTTAATTAACTTTTCTTTGATACAAGAGTTTATTTGAGCACATTAATTTTTATCTTCACACAGGTGGTGCCATTACCTTTATTGGGAGCACTCAAATACTATGTTAACGTTAAGAGTGGGCTTACATGTTCTTAAATTTTGCCTCTCTATTACACCTTAATTTTAGGCGCCTCAGTTCTAGATAGCATTATACTAAATTTAGTAGAAGCCGATACACTTTAGATAGTGTTTCAATGACATGAATCCAATAAGACTCAGTGTAGAAATAAGTATTCAAGTAAAATCTTAGAAAGCTTAGAAATTATGAGGGCTGCTCTAAAAGCAATGCTTCCCATTTTATTATGTTGGCCCACAACATCAGAGGTCGATGTTGGTGGTACAGCAGTAAAGGTTGAACCTTCCCACCAACATTGTGTTACATTTTGTGTGACAGATGGCAGATGAGTGGTAGTCCCGCAAAATGGCATCTGACATGGAAGTGCAGATGAAGCAAAGGTGCAGAATTGAGTGTCTTCATGTGGAAAAAGATAGCACCCACTGACATTTATCAATGATTGCTGAACATCCTCTCATTTGTTACCTGCAAGAAGAGGCTGACCCCCACCTTGCCACTACAGCCTTTCAGGAAGTTGTAGAAAGCAATAAGATCTCCCTTGAGCCTCCTCTTCTCCAGACTGAACAATTCCAGTTCCCTCAACTGTTCCTCATAAGACTTGTCCTCTAAATAAGTTCCAGCAATGCAGAAAATTTTAGCAAAAGAAACATTTAAAAATTCATAAGAGAAAACTCTTTATCTCTGTTTTTTGATGGTTTGCAGTCTTCACAACTCTTCTTACATGATAATGCAGAACTTAAAACATATTTATTTCCAACAAACATAAATCAATACCTAACCAGCTTATTAACTCCTCTAATGCAATAACTGCACTTGTTCAATTTCAGCTTATTTTATAAAAACATTAGGGGTATTCTAATCTGTTCAGTAAAATGGATAAACTGCCTACTTCCCTTCAGGGATCTGAAAGAACAGTCAGTCATATTGTACAACATCAAACTGGATCCAGTTGTGGTCATGATACCACATTTCTCCTGTTTTCCCTCACCCCCACTCAAAAAAGTCCACAAACCCACCAAAAAAACTCACCCTATCACCAAAGTTTCTTTTCCTTTTTCAATAGGGTATGGAACTTTTATAAGACTACTGAGATCTAACACTAAATATTTCCTGATTAAACTATGTACTGCTAGTCACCAGAAGCATATTATGCTGTAGTGAGGGTGTGAAGAGAGTCTTTGGCACTCTCTGTGCATTTCAGCACCTCTCATTATCATTTCTAAACTGCTAAATGCAGCCTGGAATTGCTGAGTGATATTATACTGAGACATGCTGCCTTTTGATCACTGTTTGGACTCTTGCTGTGTTTGTTGTCTGAGTGTGACTCACTTTGCAAGAAGTGATTTATCCTTGCTGTATTCTCACACAACAAGATGTGCAGAAGTCACTGTAGTTGGGCTTAAGCTATGCAGAGGTACACTTTGAATTGGAAGAGATTTAAGAAATGGACTTAAATTCTCTGATGTTAGTATACACACAGGTTTTGTTCTTTTTTTTTTTTTTGAACTACCCTAGATTTTGAAATAGTTGGAGAAAGTAAATGTCTGATCTAGTCTCACTTCCACTGAGGCCATCGCTGTTTCACAGTACAGTGATCAGTGTCTTTCAAGCTGTGCCTTTGACATGGTCCCCCACCACATCCTTATCTCTAAATTAGAGAGGCATTTAAGGGTGGACAAGGAATTGGTTGGAAGGTCACAGCCAGAGGGTTGTGGTCAATGGATCTATGTCTGGGTGGAGGCCAGAGATGAGCATTGTCCCTCAGGGACTGGTACTCTTAATGTCTTTATCAGTGATATGGATGATGGGATCAAATGCACCCCCAGCAAGTTTTATGATGACACCAAGCTGACTGGTACAGTTCATACGGCAGAAGGAAGGGATGCCAACCAGAGGGACCTTGATAAATTCAAAGGATAGGCCCCTGTGAACCTAATGAGGTTCAACAAATCAAAGTGCAAGGTTTTGCACTTGGATCAGGGCAATCCCCGATTTGTATACAAGCTGGGAAAAGAATTCCTTGAGAGTAGCCCTGCTGAGAAGGACTTAGGGGTCCTGGTAGATGGAAAACTTAACATGAGCCAGCAGTGTGTGCTTGCAGCCTGGAGGTCCATGAAGACAATCAGAGGGCTGGAGCACCTCTCCTGTGAAGACAGGCTGAAGTAGCTGGCCTTGTTCAATCTGGAGAAGAGAAAGCTGCAGAGAGACCTCACTACAGCCTTTCAATATTTAAAGGGAGATTATAAACAGGAGGGAAATCAGCTTTTTACAGAAAGTGGCAGGGCAAGGGGGAATGGTTTTAAACTGAAGGAGGGAAGATTTACATTAGATGTCGGGGGAAGTTTTTCACTGAGACAGTGGTGGGGTGCTCTAATAGGCTGCCTGTTTGTGGATGCCCCGTCCCTGAAGGTGTTCAAGGCCAGATTAGATGGGGCCTTGAGCAGCCTAATCTAGTATTTGAACTAGCAGTTGGCAACCCTGTCTACATCAGAGAGTGCTGGGACTTGATGATCTTCGAGGTCCCTTCCAATCCAAGTCATTCTACAATATACCAATCTGAAAAATATAAGTGGGCATAAAACCAGGGTCAAAAATAAAAAGGAAATCCAGATCAAACTCTTGTTTTAATTATGGGTAAAGAGTCATTTTGAAAATATGCTATCAAGAAATGTATCTGTAAAGGAACTAAATTCCACAAAACTCCTTCTTAGAACAACAGAATTTTCAGACATGGGAACATTAATTTACAGGCTATTATTGTAAAATTCCTTTGTGTTCATGCATGCTGAAACTATAATTTAATTGCAATGTCTATGAGATAACATTTAGGCAGAAATTGAAATATCCCTATTGAGGACCCCAAAGCACAGTTTGCTGAAAATCCTAACATTCATTTAATATCAGACTGAACTGTAAAGGAATCTAGGTGTTCAGTCATAGTACTAAAAATATCTCAGACTAACCTTTTTGTGCACATGAACAATAGCTGAAGCATGAATACTTTAAGGTACAGCTGATCCTACCAACGTATAGAAAAGTCACCAAACCTAATAGGCTTTACACATATAAATATGTATGGGGAAAGAGGCAAAAATTGCAGCACTGGAAGTTCCATACAAACACAAGGAAGAACTTCTTTACTGTGAGGGTGACAGAGAACTGGAAAAGGCTGCCCAGAGAGGCTGTGGAGTCTCCTTCTCTGGAGATGCTCAAAACTTGCCTGGATGCTTTCCTGTGCAACCTTCTGTAGGGAACCCGCTTTAGTGGAAGGTTGGACCCAGTGATCCCCAGAGGTTCCTTCCAACCCCTACAATTCTGTGATTCGGTGAAATCCAAAAACACGTTACCAGGCTGAAAAAACTCAAGCCAAGAAAGACAAGCATTTTTAGAGAATTCTGACCTAAAGATTCTATCAGTTTGGCAGTTGCAAAATATCATCTGTATTGTCAACAGTTTATGGGCCGGTTTGGCCCGGTTCTGTGACTAATGGGGCAGAGGGCCCACGGACTCACGCCCCAGGAAAGGGGAAGGGGGAGAAGGGAGAGTGTAGGGAGATGGGCCTAAAGACAAAACAGTAGCAACAATCTGAGGAGGAAAACTAATTTACTAAATAAGATATTAGAATGCAAAATAACACAATGTAATACAATATAATTGGAATTGAGCTAATAAATCAAATAAAGAGAGAGAGAGTGTCCAAAACTGAAGGCCTTACACTAAAGCTGAAGGCGAGATGGCTAGGGAACCTCCACTGCTGAGATGACCAGCAAAAGAGGAAGTCTCGGGACTTGCGTGCAGTTTTATCTTTCCCTAACCATGACACGAGGGTACTCTGAAATGGACATCTCTTTGCTCCCATCTCAAGGCTGATGTTTGGTGGGAAATCCCAGTCCAGGCATTCCAGAGGAATGCAGTAGAAGAGGGGGTGTGGTGGTAGGAAGATCATGGGCGGATCCTTCTGAGCAAAGCTCTCCAGCCATGTCAATCTCTGCAGTTTAAACACTTCTGCAATTGAGTAGTGTAATTGACATGTATTCATAATATCACTGGGAAAAGATCCAATTAGAGTTATTTAAAGGCCTAATCAGTAGTGGTGATATTCCCAATTCCAGATAGCAGTGATGGTGCAGATAGCTCCTGACTCAATCAGATGGAAGCAGTCAGGCAGGTCCACAGCGCAGTGTGTTCTTTAGAAGTCACTTGATTACAGGAAAACCTTTAGCTATGTCAAAACAAAACAAAGCAAAACAAAAGATCCCCTTCCCACCTCCCCCTGCTGTTTTTTGTGAACTTGGCACTGGGACAAGGCTGAGAGCTGGAAACCTACTGAGACTTTGGCTTCTCTGCCTCTGGGCTGCAAAAGCTGCTTTAAATTCCGCTAGAACCCTGAAATGAGCTGAGATGTCTCAGTTCTTCCTCAATGAAAAATAACTTTTTCTTATTCCTTTTCCGTTATTTATTCTTCACAATAAATTTGCACAATGCCCTCAGTCCTGTTGGGCCCCCAGGCAGCCATAAAAAATAACAAGTGACCTCCTCTCCTGCCCTGGTGATGCAATTTGCTTTTCCCACTCATTTTTACCACTGGTGCCAAAAAAGGGGAGAAGCAGGGAGGTCCCAGCAGTGGTGAAAAGCAACACTGGTGGGACTGGCAGGGGTCTGGCCCTGTGTAATTCCCATGGCTGTTGGAGCAGACACCCAGTCAACAGCGGAGCCCATGGGTGGAAGGCGCTGTGCTGTATTTATACCACACAGTCCAGAATCCCAGATTACCTAAGCCTTGTCCATGAGGTCTGCTCACCCCATGCCATTGAAAACCTGAGTGGGATTCATTCATGAGCTCCAGCCCTCCACAGAGTTCTATTCATTCATCGCCTAGGTGGTTGGCTTCTGCTTTTTTTTTTTTTTTTAATGCAATTAAATAACTCTTTGTACATTGCAAAGAGCCGCTTGTTAAGGGGTCTTCACAAACACAAGCACAAACACAGGGTGAAAAAGGCCTTTTTGCCCCTCCCTGCCCTCCTCCTCCTGAAAGGGATGCTTTTATGTTAAAGAAAATAAACAGAGAGATTTCAGTGCAGTCCAATGGCTGCTGCAAAATTTCCTCCACTGCTGTAAAGCAGAACATGTGTGAGCTGCAGGCACTGGTGGCTGCACTGACTGAAGGAGGGGCGTTGCTTTTTATTTTTGTTTTATTTTTACAATATAGCTTTGTTTTCCCAAATCTTTAAGCAAACAGTGAGTTAAACCACCTTTAAAAAATGTTAAAAAAAAAAGTCAAAAATTAAAAAAATAACAAATGAAAAAAAACATCTCTCTGCACATGCACACAGAGAGCAATTTTGCCCAAGCATTGTGGTCTGGTGCAGGTCCAGTGAGCGCCCTCTGCTCTGGGACTGCTTTTGAACAATTGATTTTTTTTTTTTCCACCATCATCCCAGCCCATTTCTTTACTTGGGCAAAACTCCCAAAACCAGCAGGAAGACTGCAGCAGGGAGGGTACAACAGTGCTTGCATCACCCCACATTACTCTTTTTTAGGGGGGAAAAACATACTCCTAGGGGTGTTTCTCACTGCACACCCCTCAGGACACCCTCCTTTTGGGGCTGTGAGCCCCTGCTGCCATCAGTGCTGGGCCCCACTCTGGGGCTCCCTTCAGCAACTGCAGAAATCTGTTCCTTGCTGGCACTGAAATGAGGAAATGAAGTGTGCAGCTGCAGCACAGGGGATGCAGTGTTGGTTTTTTTTTAAGAGCACAGTGCTGCAATTTGAGAAAAATGCCCATGCTGGAGGAGCAGGGTTATTCATCGCAAAAAGTGTCAACAGTTTATGGGCCGGTTCAGCTCGGTTCCATGACTAGTGGGGCGGGGGACCCATGGACTCATGCCTCGGGAAAGGGTAGGGAGATGGGCCTAAAAACAAAACAGCAGCAATGATCTGAGGAGGAAAACTAATTTACTAAATAAGATATTGGAATGCAAAATAATACAGTATAATACAATCTAATTGGAATTGAAGCTAATAAATCAAATAAAGTGAGTGTCCAAAACCGAAGGCCTTACATTGAAGCTGAAGGTGAGACGGCTAGGGAACCTCCACTGCTGAGACGACCAGCAAAAGAGGGAGGTCTCGGGACTTGCGTGCGGTTTTATCTTTCCCTCTGAGTGAAAAACAGGAATGCAAAGTCCTCTGGGGTATGTAGTTCTTCTTCCCTTCTGAGAGCCAGGTAACCGGAAATTCAGCAGTCCATGGAACAGGAGTATTAACTCTTTAACTCCCAGTGCCTTACATGATGTTACAACATGGAATACTGATAACAAAAAATCATAAAACCATGACAGACATCAGCTGATAACAGTTCCAACACAGGAAAAAATACCTCAAAATTTGTATGGAAAGGAGAATCTGATGATCTGATTTGAAAAAGTAATTAAGTACCTGAATAAGCAGGTAGAGATCTACTAGGGTTTTCAAATGACAAGATTTTTAATCTTCTAAAAGCCTTTAGAAACCTAGCACCTTTTCAATAGATGTAAGATACAATTAAGCAAGTCTAAATGTTGTGTTACATTTTATGAATATTCTTCCTAAAATTCGTAGCAGTTTGTTTTCTAGTTGACTGTGTTCCTTCTCTGCAGACCATCAGTAATTGTGCCTTGGGGCATACCTATTCATCTGGGAAAGACTGTGGACAATGAAGGAATGAGTAATAACTGTGTTGCTATAAGCTTGTGAAGGTCAAATTTCCTTCACCATGACTTCCCACTGTCCCAAGCCAAAACTCAAGAGTGCTTGTGAGAGGATAACACTATTTGCAAAAGCAACAGATTGAGCTGTTTTCATTGCAGGAAGGAAACATCTGCAGTGCAATAACTATATCAAGTTGTATAAGTCAGCACCAAAGAAGTTATGTCCAGGTGGACCTCAAAGCGAGTGAAATAACTTTGTGAGGGGTTCTTCCATGAACACTAAAACTTGGATTCAGTTGGGACTTTTTGGTCAGAGTATGAAAATTTCTCGAAGGTAGATGAGTATATAGTGCCAGTCACAGAATGATGTTGTGCTAACTGGCATCTATGACTATTTCTAAGAGCAGCCACACACACCACATTTCTCCCAGATGTAAAACGCTATGAAAGAAAGTACACAAGGAGGTCCTGAGTGGAGAAAAGAGTACATAATGTTTGTTTTAGGATCAGAAAGGGAGTTGTTGCCCGTCTAAATGTCTAAGCACTAGATCATTCATGTAAGTCTGTGTCTTTATTAATAACCCAAGTCCACATTAATCAGTGCAAGTCCCACAGAATGTTTGAATTGTTGCTTCGTTTCCTAGTACAGGTTATATTAATCATCATGACCGTACCGACCATGCTCAAGCTGTGACCATTTCTTGAGAAAATTATAACTGAAAATGTATTTTAATTAGTTTTTTTTTGCTCCTTCCTCACAAGAATGACAATATTTTTATTTGGTATTTTATAGAGACTAAGCTCTCATAACAGAACTATTGCTAACTCAAAAAATGTTGGACTCTTTATTTGAAAGCAAGATGGAGCCCATACAAGAAAATCAGAAACCATCATAAATCACTATGGGATGGCATACTTTTGTCTTAGTGTAGACATGGTTGATCAATATCTCAGTGCTTGCTATCAAATTGAAAATTAAATATATATTCAGCCCATGTCCACACACGTCCTGCCAATGTGAAAAACTGTGTACTCTAGAAATAGCAGAAGGAAAGAGCATTAGGAAGCAGAGCAGGAAGAATCCTGGACCAAAATAAATGTTTTGCTCATTAGACTGCATTTTTGTCCCTGTTACTAACAAATGGAAACAGCAAAATACAGCTTGTTACAACAATTTTAAACTTTCTGCATATAATGAGGTCACCTTGAAGAGAAGTATGCTAGTGAAGAAATTTTCAGAGCATTTTCAGAAATCTAGAAATATATTTAACCAATTTATGAGGGATTATATGTCTAGAGAGTCTGAATTCATCTGAAATGCTAATCAAAAGATTACAATATTGTAAATTTTCCTTTTTAATAACTGTAGCTGTGGGCAGATCAGAGACCATTTCAGCTTTCAGTGACGGCAGTGAAGATTTTAATGTAATAGTTTAATATCAGTGAGAACGTAAGTCCCTGAAGATCACATTCAGACAGTCTATAACCTACTTAAGTCTCTATGCTTACTCGATGAAGAGAGCCAAGGATTTCTGAAGACCTCTAAAGAAAGGTTGAGAGGACTGAAGTAAGCTGAGGTTGGAGATGCTGGAAACCAGCCAATGGGAAATGCCAGGCAGAGGCACTCATGGGATTCAGGCTGTCTGATTATGGCCTTAGTGTGTAAGCATACTGACATTTAGATTCTATGCATGTTTCTGTCATCAGTCAGTACTAGACAGTAGTCTTCTTTTATTTCAAGCAGCAGGGAGCTCTGTTTCAGAAATGCAGTTCTAGAGTTCTAGCCCTGTTCTTTCAGGTGTCTGAGATGTTAGATTCTTTGTCACTGTTACATTAATCATTTTCCTAATTTAAAAATCAGCGTGCATTCACACATACAGCTTCATCAACTCCCTTTATGTTTTATGAATATTTTCAATAAGCACTTTTTAAATTAAGACTTCTTATACAAGAGCTGCTCCAGAAGTAATGCTTCCTATTTTATTATACTGGCCCACAACATCAGAGGTGGACGTTGGTGATATGGCAGTAGAGACTGAACCTTCTCACCAATATTCTGCTACATTTGGTTGCCATGCGACAGATGGCAGCAGAGGGGCAGTTTGACAAAAAGTATGACATGGAAGTGTGTATGTAGCAATGGTATGGAATCAAATTCTTCTGCATGGAAGAATTCATCAATGCTTGCTGGATGTTTATGGAGACCAAACAGTGGATGTCAGCACAATGAGGCAGGAGGTGGTGCATTTCAGCAGGGGTGACAGCAACAGTGGGACACCTCCACTGGTG
>JANHGO010005449.1:0-23049 GCA_024606505.1 Aquila spilogaster
AGTTTGGTGGAGCTATCCCCCTTGCAGCCGGCGCTGCGCAACGCTGTAATAAACGTACCTGCTTTATAACCAATCTCCGGGTTATAGAGTTTAATTCCACAAGTCAGAGTGATTCTCACTGATTATTTCACTGGGCTGGCAATGGAGAAGAAAGGGAGAAGTTAAGCAAATTTGACAGCATCAGGATCATAGATAGTTGTTCCCCCATTCTCAGCTATACATGTGTAGATCCACAGACAGCACGCTCCAGATCTATTGCTGTCACAAAAAGCAAATGACAACAGACAATTCTGTACTGAGAAACCTAGTTGTTTGTTCAAGGTGAATAATTTATTTTGATAGAAAAAGAAAGGGAATAGGGAAGACACTGTTATCAAGATAATGACCTACAATTTTTTACTCATTCTGAAGGAAATAAGATCCTTACAATGCTTAAATATCATTAGTGGTCTGAAGTTTCTATAAAGTTTAAGTGAGACTGTTTATACAACAGCAAATACTTTCCTCTAACAATTGTTTTTAATTTATATTTTTCTTTCGTATTTCAAGTTATTATATTTCATAATTTGGACAGATATCAATGAAATTACTCTGAAGGCCGGAACCACTGAAGAGTTCTTATGTGAGCAGGCTATAATTGGATGGCAGTAAGTGTTCTGTCCCTAGGGCTGGCTACTAATCATACAAGCAAATTCTAGAGTAAGTTATCAAATGCATACAGAAAAACATACAATAAAAACAGCAGTTGAATTCATAAAGAAGAAGAACACATAATTCCTCTCTTAGACTTAGGAAGAAAGAGTTTGCTTGGATAATAAATATTCAGAGCAGAGTGTGTTTTTTATTAACCTATCATTAAGCAGTTATCTTAATATAGCATATCACATGACTGTGTATAAAGAGCTTGTAAGTGCAGATCTGGAAACTGATGAAATATTGTCCTTATGTTGACACAGTGATGAAAGTTAACAAGGTATGAAGAAAGCAGGTAGGAGGGAGAATAACCAACTGAAAAGCAGAGGATATGTACTAAATACAAGAAGTAGGAATGCAAAAGAGAGATTTAGAAACATTATCAATAAAATAATTATTAGGTAAGATGAAGCCTGAGGAAAGAAATGGAAAAACCTTCACTTCATTATAAATATTGATGGTTGTTGTTGTTTTTGTTTGTTTGTTTGTTTTGTACTATCACACTACTGTCTTTCCTGACAATAGAAAGACAAACAGACAGACAGAAATGAGAAAAGTGTTTCAGTTTTGGGAATTAAGGTATCATTGTGTGCTTATCTCTAACAATTGTTTTCTGTTTGAATGAGTAAAGCACACAGTACTTAAAACAGATCAAACTGTTTCTAAATATCCATCACATAGGAGCCCTTGCTCTTTCCTTGACAGTAAGAGTTTGTAGGGTAAAATCTTTAAATCCATTCAATATTGAGAAAGAAGGAAAAGAAAGAAAATAGATGCGCAGCAAGTAATATTTGCATTTCACAAATAGATAAAAAGATATGCATATAAGTAGAAATCAGCAAGACTGTAAAATGAGCACTGTACAAAATAATAATAAAAAAATAATGCATGGAAAATACACAGAATATTTTCTCTGTTAATTAGAAATATCTGTCTTCACACAAATACCATGCATATATAAGGAAAAAGAGAAAGGTAAAATACATTCTAATTATGATAATGTCTGAAATCACTCTTTTCAGAGCAGTGAAGAGTTTGTCTGTCTGTCTGTCTATTGATCTATATATCATCATCAGCTATCTACCCATAACCAGTTGACAGGAAACTGGCCTATGTTGATGTTCCCAAAGCTCTTGCAATCTAATTGCTAAGGTCTGTGAAATAGCCTTATCTCTGTGTAAACAACCTATTACACTTATTATACATGTAAAATAATAATAATAATAATAAAAACTAGAGGAATTGAATGACACACCTTTGCTTCATCTGTACTTCTATGTCAGATACCATTGTGTCAGTCTGCCCCCCTGCTGCCATGTGTTACATGGTAACAAAATGTAATGGGGTATTTGTGGTAAGATTCAACCTCCACTGCCAAACCACCAGCATCCGCCTCTGGTGTTCTGGGACAACATCATAAAATAGGAGGAATTACTCTGGGAGTAGCCCTTGTAAAATATACAACATTGTTAATATATAAGTAACAGAACAATTTGATTTTTAATATTTTTCTTAAAACTTTTTAAAAACAGAGGAACAAATACATAAAACTAGTGGGATATTTGACCTTGTTTTTGTGAATATCTGATTGCAACTCTACACATTCCACTTGAAAATATTACAGATAATGTATTTATATCAACTGAAAATGATGTCATAAACAAATTGACTTTTTTGTTGTTGTTCAATCTTGACTGCTCAGAGCACTCTGTTCAGACAATGTATCAAAATGCATACAATTACTTGCTGTTCCTTGAGTAAGCACTACACAGCACTGCCCTCCCCATGCCCTGGTTTCAGTCGACACAGCGTTAATATTGCAGTAACAGTTTGGGTGCTGTTGAACAATGGGGCCACTCCACGGGGGAGAGCCGCCAGTCTTATAGCTTGGGGGAGGGGGAGAGAAGGGCAATGGTGGAGAGTGGGCTTCATTGAGACCTGGGGTGAGCCATGTGTGGGCCATGGGCTGAGAATTGGACATGCCTGGCATAAATGATGCAGTGAGCTTGACAGGGTTATGAATAAAGCTGTAAGAGAAATGACATTTATGGCTTCCTATCAGAGGCTTCCTACTTAGTCCTCTGTCTACAGTTACATTTAGAGAGAAAATACTTATTTTACTGGAAGTAATTAACAGTGAGACTGAGTACAAATGTTTTGAGACTATACTATTTGCACATTAAAATGAACTTCTAAAAGGCAAGTGAGATACTCTGCATTCTATCAAGTTTATCTGTTTGATGTTTTGTCTCAGCAAGGCATGCTGAATGCCTGAGATGCAAGACCAAAACTAAATTTACACATCAGACTGTCAGATGGCAATCACCTACTTGGAATTGGAAGCTGCCTCCTGTTGGCTAACTGCAAAACTTTACTTGTGTGAGAAATCTGGGAAGTAATTCTGAAACACTGCAGATTACAAGGGAACTGTTTTAAATCTTGAATGTAAAATGTTCAAAAAATGTTTATTTCAGTTTACTTCATGTGTGGTTATGAGTTAAATAACATTAAATTTGCAGTAGTCCCATATTCTGTCCAAAAGTTAAACACTCTGAAGAAGAAAAACAAATGCTGTGTCAAACATCTAGGAGACAAAAGTAACGAACAGACAAACAAACAAACACATAAATAATCTAAATTACATTTTTATGCTTGCAAAGAACTGAGACAATTGAAATTAAATACCAGTTACATACTAGATAAAATAGCTATTCATTGTCTTACACATTTGATCAAAGTAAAATTGTATCTGACTATCTAAAATTGTCAAAAATGTAAATATCCATCCCAGTCAGACATATCTATGAAAAATATATTTCTCAGTGAGTGTATGTTGTGGTTTAAGCTGGCAGATGGCTGAGCGCCACACCACAGTCCTTTGCTCACTCACTCCCTTCCTGTGGGATGGGGGAGAGAATCACAAAAGAAGTAGAACTCGTGTATTAAGATAAAACTATTTACTAAGACAGATAGAAGGAAAAGGATGATAATTATGACCATATATATACACATATATATGAATGTATATAACAAGTGATGCACAACCAGTTGCTCACCACCCCCTAACCTATGCCCAGCTAGCCTCCCAAGCAGAGGAAAAGAGTGAGATGAACTCACACTCCCTTCAAAACTGCTTCCGCATGATGTTATATGGTATGGAATATCCCTTTGGCCAGTTTAAGTCAGCTGTCCTGATTCTGTCCCCTCCCTGTAAACAGCCTCGCTCAAGTACTCCATTGGTAGCTGGGAAGCAGCTGAGTCAGTTTTGCATTCTTACATTAACATGAGTTTCTGCATGAGTTACTGACAATAGTTTCATGATCATTAAGGACATCGTTCTACCATTTTATTCGCAGTCTGAAATGGGAAAAAGAAAATTCTATATAGATCACACCTTTTCTACTGAACGTGGAAAGAGTAATACATTTGATATTTGATATTTTGCTTGTAAAGGCAGGAGTGGAACTTTTCTTTCGGATTCAATATTGATTAAAATTAAACTATTAGCTAGGAAGATAGAGGCATCTCTTTGTTTATACGAAAAATATTCTCAGAAATTATATTTTAAAATGTTCACATATATACTTTACAGAAAAAAAAAAAAAAGATAAATCATAAGGTCCTGATGTTCTGTAAATCTCTTTTTGTGAACATTTAAATAAGGTGAGGTTAGTCACAAGATACGTTTGTATCACAATTTTAGTATGCAAAAGGCTCAGTTCATGATTTTCAAATAGTCAGAACTTTGTTAGTTCAATTGCTAAGCAAATTATGCAGTCCTTGTTTAAAAGCATTACAAAATTGAAATGTCACAAACTTTTTATAGTATAATTTCATCAAAAAAAAAAAAAACAAAAAAAACAGAACAAAACAAAACAAAAAGAAAGAATTCAAAGACTCCTGTTAAAAAAATATAAGGCATAAAACATGTTGCTAAAACACTGAAAAGGCTAAATGATTTTCCCTGTATTTCCAAAATCATGCCAAAATAATGTCATTTCAAAAATCATAATTCACAATGAAATAAAATCAGAAAATTTAAATATGAATAGTACAATTCCACGTCAATTAAAACTTTATTGTTATGAAGAAATATAAAATTATACACTAAATAGGCAGTATTTTATGAATCACATAAATTAGCATTTCTCAAAATACCAATGGATACCTTATAAGAACTGAAGAAATAATTCTAAATTTTACGCTACATATGAATTTGAAATTTAAGCCATGAAAGAAATTAATGTCTTTTTCTTGACTACTTTTCACATTGTTATAGTAATTCTACTCACTCATGCTTATCCTCTTATCTTCAATATTAGACAGCACTCAATATTGAAAAGTATGTGTTCCAAGAGAATTTACAACTCTTCAATTTTACATTTTCATCTACATCATTAACAACATTAACACTAAAACATTTCATTTTGCACATACCTACCAGACTTGCAAAATCATCATGTAAACTGTCACCCTTGTGCCCCAAATTTTCTTGCGAATTCTCACTGTAATTTTTGTGAAACTAAAATAGTATCTGACAACTGCCTTGTACTCAGCATAGACTGAGCCTCTACAAAAAGTTTGCAGACACTTTCCTCTCCTCTTCCCCAAATCCTGCTTATATGATTTAACTTCTAAGGAGAGGTTGAGGAAAAATAATGTCTAAAGAGCAGCATCTAAATGGACAGGTTCTAGCCATTCATACTATAATCTGGCCAGGACAGAAAGGAGAACAGTTATAATTCTTTTTCCGTGGAAGTGAGAATTTCAAGTTTCCAGAGAAATTAACAATGCCTGAAATTCCTTTGAAAATGTTTTGGGCATCCTTTAATATCCTTTAATATTGAAATAACATTTCCTTCCTGTGCTGGTAAATAGAGCTGAATTTGCCTCAACCGTGCATGGGCTTGCATTCAAAGTCCTCTTTTTTCTATTTAATTAGGGCTATATAACAGTATCATTGATATTAGATTTAGAAAACAAAACAAAACAAAGCAAGAAAACAGTCTACTCTTCATTTAATTCCATTATTCAATCTGGGATTGTCACACAACTACAACTATTTTTATTTATTTATTTTATTTTGCATTCAGACCTTTCAGGCTCATGTAAATAATCTCACTTTAAATTAAAACACTTATTTACCTAGTTTAATATGTGTGATACTGTTTTCCATAGACATTACTTCTTATCTTAGATATGTAGCCATCTTGTTTTTTTCCATTGCATCATTTACTTTAACAGTTAAGATTATATCAACTTTTCCCATCTACCTGTCCAATTTGTAACTTTAATACTGATGATTCTGAAAACCAACCTAGGGGTTAAACACATGATGAGACAAATGGGAGCAAAGAAATACGCACAGATTTCTGGAAGAATGAGACAAAGTGATGCACACAAACATTATTTCAGGCTGTAGATTGATTTTTGTGGCTTGTAGTTGTTCCTTTTTGTTTGTTTGCTTTGGCATTTATTTTTAATGGCTAAAATTTCACTTCCAATCACAAAACAATGTTTTGCTGTCTAAGATTAAAGAAGATATCAACATTACAATAAAGCTAAATGTAATCTCTTTTTCTCCTTTGTTATATAAGAACTTTAAAAGTTAATAGACAAATTTGTGTTTTGTATTTTTCCAACTTAATCATTTCTGATTTTATTTTGAAGATAAAAATGAAGGGAAGTGAACATCATTATATTGATGATGATAATGAAAATAAGCTAGGTATTATTCTGTTATCTCCTTTATACAAATAAGGGTTCACTTCAGGCTCCTCATCTTTGGAACCTACCAGGAAAATAAAGAATTAATACAAGCTGCCAAGTGGAGGTTCATAATTGATATTTCGTCATTTGTTTTTCCCTGCTCACTGCATTCAAATTCTACAATGTACTGTATAAGTGAAAATATCAGAATATGCCACAGAGTTCTGGGGAAAAAAAGTGCGCTTTACTTACAAGATATTTTATATTGAATAGTCATATTTTTTTTTTATAAATTTGAGCGAGAATTTTCGTGCCCTAAAATATTGGAAAAAGTATTTTGTTGCCATCTCACATCAAAATCAGTACAATGCAATTTCTGTATATCACAACTACTGCTTATTTTAAGATATTATCCAGCTTTTCCTCTGTCACACATTTTTTTTTTTTTTTTTTGGTTACAACATAGTAACTATACAGAGGTTATTATGTTCTGCCAGAGTGAGTTCAAACCTAAGGAACCTTTGAAACACTTAATTTTCAAATTTTATACCTCTGTGTTTTAATCAGACAGACAACTTTGAAATTTGTACTGCAGTGTCAGATGTGAACTCTAATTTTTCTTTTACTTATTTCTTCCACCTCTGTGAATTAGACAGCATATAAAATGATTACTTGTAACATTGTCATGGTGAAGCTGAAGTCAGCTAATTAAGCTTTGTATTATATTCTCTGAACTCAAAGACAGCTATAATTTCTCAAATCCTTGGATGTCATAGTAAGAACACCTGAGTTTCTAAAATTAAGTATCACTGATGCTCTCTTTACTGTCTTTTCTGGCAGAATAGAGATACAGATGATTATTCAGATTTTCTACTTGCATGTCTATAAACTACATTGCTAGCAACTCCTTAATGGCAACTGCCTAAAATACCGTGCATTTCTTGGAAATTTATTATCACTTGCATTCTGTAATACTTTATAACTTTGCTCTGTTGTCAGAGAGACTAGTTTATTTATATATTATACATAGAGAACTAAAAATAAAGTCAGAAAATCTGAATTAGCTATGTACCTGTTACAATTAATTTTCGTCACTTAATTCAAATTAGATTCCGAGTATATAGCATTTCCTTGAAGAAGAAACTATTCTGTTTCCATCTGCCCCATTTTTGTTTGTTTGTTTGTTTTGTTTTGTTTTGTTTTGTTTTTGGAGAAGAGAGAAGGAAATTGTATGTTTTTTTTTTTTTTTTTTTCATTAAACTACCTGAAATATTATAATCCATATCAGTTCTAAGGTAGTTGCCTTAGTTTAATACTAGTTCTAAAATCCATTTTCTGTTCTCTCTTAAGACTTAAAAAAACGATACAATAGAGAATGACTGTCCTCCAATTATAAAAAAAATTGCATAGGACAATAAAAAAAAGTGTTAAAAGCTGTGGATTTGGAAAACTAGGGAAACACAGTTTTCCAGAGCAGAAGAAAAAGAAGAATATTTTTAAAAATGTATGTTAGCAATTATTTTCTTAGGTGATTATATATATATATATTTTATATATACATTTTCTGTAAAGGACACAGTAATTTCCCAGTTGATTCTCTGACGTGTAGTCTATGTAGTCAATAGATTTGACATTCTCAACTTTTATGTAAAAAATTGAAAGGTCAATACTCTGAAAAACGAACACCAGAAGAATTAGACTATACTAGTAAGAACATTTGTGTTGAAAGAATGAATTTCAGTCGTATTTCCTTCCCCAAGAACTTCTATTGAATGTTCTAGCTTATATAAAATGTACAAAAAGAAGAAACAAGCTCAATTCCTTTGAAAATCCAAAGAAGTAGTAAAATTAGACATTCACGTTAAACCTTGTTTTTCTTTCTCTTCTTCTTATTTCACCCACTATTTTTGTTTTTGTTTTCTTTCTAACCAAAAAAAAAAAAAAAAGCAAGTTTCAAAAGGAGGAGTGGAGAGTAGCCTACTCCTCAGTATAGCCTACATGAAGAGTATGAAGGATGAAGCATTTCTTCCAGTGCTACTGCACTGTTTTACACTAGAGTTCTACTGTATACCTGGTTTGCATGATAATATCTCCACTACTTACTCCTCCCTTTCTCTGTGATTTAGAAGTAACTGACATGTGTATCAGCATTATGTCATTTCACATTCACATTTCAATATAAGAAGGGCATAAAAGGATTAGAAAAAGTCCAAAGGAGGGCTATGAAGGTGGTGAATGATATAGAGGATAAGATGCATGAGGAATGACTGAGGTCCCTCAGTTTGTTTAGCCCAGAGAAGAGGAGATGAGGAGAGGCCCCATGGCAGTCTACACTTCCTCATGAGGGGAGCAGAGGGGTGGTGCTGATCTCTGCTCTCTGGTGACACTCACAGGACTTGATGATCCTTGTGGGTTCAGTCCAACTTGGGACATTCTATGAACCTATGATTTTGGTGAGAAATGGATGTACTGAGAAAGTACCATCTGAGGAAATTTAGCTGGAAATAGAGCTAATTTCTGGATCCTATTTACATGTAGGATTATCAGTTAACTCCTTAGCCCTCTGTAGTCTAAGACAAATATGTATATTTTCAGTGAAATAAAGTAAGCAATATTAAAAGAGACACCATTAAATTCAAAAGCCTTGAAAAACAGACAGCAGATAGTCAGAAGGAGGAGCAGAATTTCAGATTTGCCTGAATATTATCTAAATGTCACTCAATTTTTATCAGGAAGACAGTTCCCTCCCTGTGTAGAGACAGTGGTTTTTTTTAGCTTTTTCTGATGCTGTAAAAAAGAACAGATTAAAGATGGTAAGTATTATGGGTACTGTGACAGAATTAGTAACATATGGTATATGGACAACATTTTAGCTCTTAAATATCCCAAAAGAAAAGAGAGAGGCTGCTGAGTGGCTAGTCTTCTTCTACAAGTTTGAGAGCATACTCTGCACAGTACTGTAGCATCTGCATTTGTTGTGGACTGAGCTGTGGCACCTACTATCACTGATGTCCACTGCAAATCTGGCAACTGAATGAGGGAGCAGCTGTTCAGTGTTTGGGCAGCTCAGTCACCAAACACTTGTGCACTGGCTCTTTGTCTGGGTTTTCTGGGCAATGGGCAGACAGCTGGAGTCCCAACAGAAGTGCATGTAATCCAAAACAAATTGGGATGAATGATCCCAATTCCATGTCCAGGACTAAAAATAATCTACCTGGAACACTGCTGAAGATTGGATTCTGGACCATGGAAGTAGATGGTTTTGTGGGCATCAGCTGTTTTACATACTCTGGAACAGGCAGGAAGCCATCATCTGTGCTCTCCTCCAAGAAATTGCCTGTTGAGTCTGAGCTGTACCTCTGAACAAAGCTATTTTCCCTCTGCCCTCTTCTGTCAATGAAGGTTGTAGCAGAATCGTTGCTAGTAGCTCTCAATGAACTTAGGAGAGGAGTCAAAGATGTAGAGGGGCTGTTGAAAAAGCTGTGGTGTGGGATGAGATACTTGGAATCATAGAATCATAGACTCATAGAATCACAGAATGGCTCAGGTTGGAAGGGACCCCAAGGATCAGCAAGTTCCTAACCCCCTGACACAGGCTGGACCTCCAGCCTCCAGATCTGGCACTAGACTAGGCTGCTCAGGGCTCCTTCCAACTTGGTCTTGGGATTGGGCATCCACAGTCTCTCTGGGCAGTCTGTTCCAGCACTTCACCACTCTCTCTGTGAAGAACTTGCCCCCGACAACCAATCTAAACCTTCCCTCCTTATGCTTAAAACCATTCCCCCTCGTCCTTGTAAAAAGTTGATTACCGTCCTTTTTATAATCCCCTTTTAAATACTGGAGGGCTGCAATGAGATCTCCTCGCAGCCTTCTCCTCTCCAGTCTGTACAAGCCCAGCTCCCTCAGCCTTTCTTCATAGAAGAGAGGTGCTCCAGCACTCTGATTATCTTTGTGGCCCTCCTCTGGACCCTCTCCAACAGCTCCACATCTTTCCTGTATTGGGGGCCCCAGACCTGGATGCAGTACTCCAGCTGAGGCCTCATAAGGGCAGAGTAGAGATGGACAATCACCTCCCTGTCGCTGCTGGCCACTCCTCTTCTGATGGAGCCCAGGATACCATTGGTCTTCCAAGCTGCAAGAGCACACTGCTGGCTCATGTTCAGTTTTTCATCCACCAGGTCCTTCTCCACAGGGCTACTCTCAAGGAGCTCTTCTCCCAGTCTGTACATGTATCTGGGGTTACTCCTACCCAAGTGCAAAACCTTGCACTTTGCTATGTTGAACATCATTAGGTTCACATGGGTCCACCTTTTGAGTTTGTTGAGGTCCCTCTGGATGGCTTCACTTCCTTCTAATATGTCAACATCTCATCTGTGCCAACAATGTCCTCCATATCCTCCTTCTCCATCAGGGTGCAATAAAACATGGAATCTGAAGGGCTAGGCAACTGCATTCTTTCATCTCCCTGTATAAAAAGATAGTGGGGAGGATCAGAGGCCATTTTGGAGAAACTGGATATCAGTTCATGAAACTTGGGATGGCTGTCTGCATTGATCATCCAACATTTGACCATGATCATGTACACATCAATGGTACAAATGGGGGGCTAGGGCAAACACACACCCCTGCCCAAGACGGAGGAGATGTCACCTTTGGAGATCCCATAGTCAGACCCAAATGTCGTCAGCTCCTAAACTGTCACATCATAACTCCAGACATCACTTTCATGAGCATAAATCTGGTGTACAATTGACTCCAGCACCATTCATTTAATAGGAACCTATTAATGAAAGATAGTTGAAAATGTCTGTTCGCATTATATTTTTTCTTCTTTTCCACAAACTTTTTTTTCTTGTTTCCTTTACTTCATACATCTGACTGAAATGTGGTCCTTTAGTAACTCCAAGACATTTTTTGTTCTCTAGGTCAAGATGTTTGGCCAGTTTTTTCTAAGACAAACACAAACACAGAAGGCAGTGAAAAGAGAAACACTAAATCCTCTGATTCAGTAGTAATCCCATGAGTTTAAAACTATGATACTAATTTGTCTATCAGGCAAATCAAATCCTTTAAAAGACTGAAGACAAAATTTTACTTAGCGCTATATAAGAGACTAAAGCTGTACCAACTCTTGCACAGTTTCACTGGAAGGTAAACTACATCAATACATTTGTTTGTTTATTTATTACAAAGGAATATTGCTATGTGTAAAAGTGGGGGCTCTGGAATGCTCTAGAACAAGTGAAAAAAATTAGACTTGCCGAAGTCAATATAAGTCAATAAATGAGGACCGGTAACATTTCTGTAACTTTATGGAAAGATAAATTAGGTCTTTGTGGGATAAAGTGAGGCTTTGAACACCTGAAAAAAATGTTAGACAAACATTTCCTGAAATAAAATGTTCACTTTTCTTGGCCATTTTTTAATGACATTACCTATGGCTTTCAGTGGATATTAGACTGAATGAGTTGGCTGGAAATTAAGTTTCCAGAAAGGCATATATTAATGAAAGTGAATTTTTACTCATTGCAACATTTACATAGGAATGTTTATTCAGTTATAAAAAAAAGAATTCACTACCTATGTATTCAAGCAAAACCAAAGAACACAACTTTAGTTCATATGATCCAATACTTACTGAGCCTTGAAATGACCAGTGCTGGAGTTGTCCTGGAGCCTGTAAAAGTGGAAAGTATGTAGTAAACATTGTAAGCTATACATGCACAGATTATTGAAATAAAATCTTTTTCATTGAACTTCAACATACAGTGTTTGTTTAAATCTAAATGCAGCACAGATCCAATGTTCCAAAAATCATTTCCTTCCAGGACAAACAGTATTAATGGCATGTTCAGCACAGCAGCAAATGCTTTAGGTTCTTAAAACATAACAACCCTGAAACAAGTTCATAGAATCATAGAACTATTTGAGTTGGAAGGGACCTTTAAAAGTCATCTAGTCCAACTCCCCTGCAATGAACAGGAACACTTACAGCTAGATCAGGTTGCTCAGAGCCTTGTCCAGCCTGACCTTGAATGTCTCCAGTCACAGAGCATCCACCACCTCCCTGGGCAACCTGTTCCAGTGCCTCACCAACCTTATTATAAAAAAACTTCTTCCTTATATCCAGTCTAAATCATTTGAAACCATTTTGCCTTGTCCCATCACCCTGCTAAAGAGTCTGCCCCCTTCCTTCTTATAGCCCCTTTTTAGATATTGAAAGGCTACTCTCAGGTCTCCTCAGAGCCTTCTATTCTCCAGGTTGAACAGCCCCAGCTCTCTCAGTCTGACTGTATGGGAGGTGTTCCATCCCTTGAATCATTTTTGTGGCCCTCCTCTGGATGCACTCCAACAGGTTCACATCTCTCCTGTACTGAGGACTCCACATAAGGATACAGTAATCCAGGTGAGGTTGCACCTCAGTGCAGAGTAGATGGGCAGGATCACCTCCCTTGACCTGTTGGACACGCTCCTTTTGATGCAGCCTAAGATATGGTTGGCTTTCTGAGCTGTGAAGGCACATTGCTGGCTCACATCCAACTTACCATCCACAGGACACAGTACTCCAGGTCCTTTTTAGCAGGGCTATGCTCTATCCTTACATCCCCCAGTTTGTGTTGATAGTGAAGGTTGCCATGACTCAGGTGCAAGACCTTGCAATTGGATTTAGCTAATCTCATAGGTTCACCTGGGCCCAATGTTTGAGACTGTCTAGGTCTCGGATGTGTTGACTGCAGCACACAGTTTGGTGTCATCCAAAAACTTGATAAGGGTGCACTCAATCCTACTGTCAATATAATTGGTGAAGGTATTAAAGAGAATTGGTCCCAGTACTGACCCTTGAAGGATACCATGCATCACTGATCTCCATCAGGACACTGAGCCATTGACCACAACTCTCTGAGTACTATTTCTCAACCAGTTTCTCGTCCATTGAACAGTCCACTCATCAAATCCATACCTTTCCAATTTGGACAGAAGAATGTTATGGTGTCAAAAGTCTCACTGAAATCCAGCTGGATGACATCAGTGGCTCTTCATCAATGGGCAACATTGATGCAGTTACGCCATCATGAAAAGCTGACAAGGTTGGTCAGGCAGGACCTGTCCATGGTGAAGCCTTGCTGGTTACCCACAGTCACCTCCATCTCTTCAATATGTCTTAGCATAGCTTCTGGGAGGATCTGCTCCATGATCTTCACTGGCACAAAAGTGAGGCTAATAGGTTAATAGTTCCCTCTGTCATCCTTTTTACTCGTCTTAAAAATGGGTGAGATATTGCCTTTTTTCCAGTCATCAGGGACTTCACTTAACTGCTATGATTTTTCTAATATCATCAAGAGTGACTTGACGACTACATCAGCCAATTCCTTCAGGAATCTGGGACTCTCATTGGGACCCATAGAATTAAGGATGTTAATGGAGCTCTTTTGTCAAGAAATAAAAGGAAAAAAAAATACATATGTATAAAAGAAAATAAAACAGTTGAGGAATCATATCAGCATCAAAAGGAGCATATCAAAATAACAAAACAAACAAACAAATAAATAAAAATTTGGTCACTGATGATTCAAATAAGTTAGATTTTTTAAAAAGGATGGAGTATTACAGACCTTATTATAGATCCTAAGCTTACTACAGCTCAGCTCTGTGGAACACTTCTAAAATTGTATACTTTTTAATTTTAACTTAATAACTTTTTAAAATTGTATATATATTGTGTAATAATAAACGAAATCACCACAGGAATTACAGAAGAGTCTTTTAATATTGGTGTTATAAAGAAATAATAGTCAAAATCTTGATGATGAGACAGAGTACTACCTACTTTTAACAAATATATCATAAACAGTTAATTTTAACTGAAGTGGAAACAGATGCCCTCGTTTAGGTTTATGCATTAGCAATCTAGTAAATTATTACATTCTGGTTTAATGATTTAACTTGTTTTATTGGATACTATGTTCTTTATGTTCAGAAACTTTTAAAATTTAGGTCCTGACTGAAGATATAATTTAAATGAAGGCTTCCTCTGCTGTATAAATCATAACGAAGAGGTATTTCTGCAATGTAGACATTTATCATTCTTTTTTTTTTTTTCTTTCCTACAGAGGCTAAAAACCATTATTTCAGTTTTTCCTGGTGACAAAATAAAAAAAAAATATAGATAAGATCCCACATAACACTGCTGACTGTAAATCTGCAAAATATGGAGTTGATTAGAAATATGGTGGATTAGGAATTGGTGGATGGTCACACCCAAAGACTTGGGGTCAATGGTTCATTGTTCAGGTAGAGATCAGAGATGTCCTTCAGGGATACATATTGACACCAGTACTGCTTAGTTTATTATCTTCATTGGTGACATGGCCTGTGGGATTGAGTGCACCCTCCACAGATCTATAGATGAGTGGTGTATCTGATACTTCAGAGGGAGATGTAGGCCCATGCAAACCTCAGGAAGTTCAACAACACTGAGCACAAAATCCTGCACTTGTGTCAGGACAGTCCCAACATCAGTACAGACTCAGTTATGAATGAACTGAGAGTAGCCCTGTGGAGAAGAACTTTTAGAAGGTAGATGAAAAAGTAGATATGAAGCAGCAAATGTGTCCTTCCAGCCAGAAAGCCAATTGTATCCTGGACTACATCAAAAGAAGTGTGACCATCAGGTCAAGGGAGGTGGTTCTCCCCCTTTACTCCACTCTCATTAGACCCTAAAATACTGCATCCAGCTCAGGGACCCCCAGTACAGGAGGGAGGAGATCCAGAGGGAGCATACTGCCAATGTATGCTATATATATTCTGAAATTCCTACATGTACTGTATGAACCATTTATGACATTTATCATAAATAAATGGTTCAAAGCTGAATATTAGACAATGGTCATCACTGTGTATTCATCACAGAATGGATTTTATGATTTTAGTCTTACTGAAAGTCAGTATCAGACATTTGTAAACCCAGAATGATACATTAAAACAGGTACACCTCTAAATAGAGTTTTTGACAATAAAAATAATTATTGACAATATAAATAAAAATAGTATTGAAAAAATATATTAAATTTGCATCTCAATATCTGTCTGATATTTTCTTTGAGATCACCCTCCTCACACATCTCACCCCAAAAATGTCTATAAATTAAAAGCTGTAGGTGTACATTTATCGTACAGGTTTTAAAGCAACAGAGATTAACAAGAAAAAGGTCTGCCTGTTCTTAATAAACACTGGTACGTGTTAGTTCACTGTTGAATACAGAGGTTTTCTGGTAGTCTTCAGCAGAGTCATACATGATCAAATTTATATCACCTACTCTGGTATGAATAAGTTACAGAACAGTTATCATAGAATTATAATTTATTATGCAAGATCTGAGTCATCCCACTGACATGTTTCCCATGACTAATTGCAGAGATCACAGAATGTCAGTGAATATACTTTGAGTTTATTCTTCTTAAGTCTGCTTGTTATCTGTGGTTCTCTTCCAAATGCTACAGAATTGAGAAGAGACCTTTGCTTTGAAGGACTGAACAGTGCTTAGCTTTTACAATATCTATCTGTTAGCTGTTCTCCTTTCTGCTTCTTTTCACCAACAAATTTTTTAAAAAACTTACTTCAGCAGAAGATTTTCTCTACACTTATCAGAGAATTTTTTTATGCTTGTTCTTTCTGTCTTTTTCATACATAACTGGACAGCTATCTACTGACATTAGTACATAAGACAAAAGCAAAATCCACAATAATATATTCACTGAGATACTCCCACAAATAAGAGATTTTCTTTTTTCATTTATTTTAAATTCATTGTTACCCCTCTGTTCTACATGCATGCCCTAGGATAAGGAAGATTCTCCAAGCATCTTCACCCTCCTCATGGCTATCCAGGAACACCTGTATGAGACTGTAGTGTATACACAACCCTGGCTGGAAGTCAGGTGTTTTGTGAGAAACCAGATGCTTCCTTATAAAATGACAGTGAGAATGTAAAATACTGACTGGAGGGGATGCTTTGGCATATTTGGGACTCTGATGCATTGAAATACAGAACACATTTCTTGCATGCTACTTTTCTGCATGCCACCCTCCTTGCTTTCTCCTCCTTTTAAGTTTAACAGAAAGCAGTTAATTACAAATGAAGAATATTTACCTTAGTGAACTGTACTTGTGTAGAGACATTTTGCTTTTTTCAGAAGAACCAAATTTTCTACTTGCAATCAGCTTTAAAATAAAAGGTTTGTTTTTGTTCAGGAGCCAGAAAAACATTGTGTTTTCCCCAAACTTCCTTTTTCAGACTTGTATGGAATAATGAGCAGCTTTCTTTAGCTAACACTTTTTCTTTTTTTTTTTTTTTTTTTTTTTTTTTTTTTGCTTTCTCACTTATTTTGGTCATTTATTACTGATTTATAACCAAGCAAGGTACCATCTAGGTCAGTAACAAAAAGGAACAACCTCTTTATCTCTTCTCTGATATACTTTTTGATTGTTATCCCAAGAGTGGAGACATATACCAAGCCTAATGGATTTTGTACAGTGTACCTTATGGGCTTTAGTTACATTAAAATTTTAGTATGGGATAATGGGAATTGGAAAAGTTAGAGATCTCTGAAAAACTACAATAATAGTAAACCTTCTGAAGGATAAGAGAAAACATTTTTATGTCACAAGGAATCACAACATTTTGTCCAAAGAGTATCAGAAACCAGCGTGGACTCTGGGCAAATTAAAGCCAAAAAGGAAGACAAGTGAGTATGTCAGACTATCATGTTCAGTGCACACTGTGTAGCAAATACAGAACCTGATAGACCTGTACAGCTTCTGACATCACTGAACAGTTGTTGGAAGATAGCCTCCAAGTAGCAAGTTTACATTTAAGAAATGATTAATTCAGTTACTAACATGGAAGAAACTCTAAAAGTTATATAATGACCTATAGACAAAGTTACATGCAGCTCAAAGAAGTACTCCAAGATATAAGCACCCATGTGTTCAGTCAAATAAAACAGACATGAATATTTTTAAAGCTAATTTTGATAGTCATTAGAAATGATTTACTGAATCGTCTGTGCATTTTGCTGATCCTTCTTTTGTCATTAGTAATTAATATTAGCACAGGTTACAATGAGAGCAGTTCATTTCATACCTGAAAATGAAGTTGAGAAATAGTTAATAATTCTAATGATGCTTTGTTTTGAAGTTTACTAACAATAAGAAAAGTCATTCTTACTTTTCCCCCTTCACCTTTCTCATCTCCCTTGCTCTTTTTCCCTCCCTTTACCTGTCCCTTTCCCTTTTCCTTCAGCTGCTTTCCTGTACAGGGTTTGTTTTATGTGATTATTGGTTTACTTCTTATTAGGATTTATTCATATCCTATATGAAGACTTCTCCATTGTCTGTCCCCAGTCTCTTCTGAAGCAGAAATGGTATTAAATATTTGGTTAGCAGTCTTGCTTCATTTCCTCATCTGGCCATATTCGTAAGTGTATTAATTTTTGTTCCCCTGTTCAGTTTAATCAGTAACACAATTCCTTTTCTCTCTTTTTCTGCTCATTTTTAAGTGTTCTCAGCCATGACTTTGGCAGCTGCTTTCTCTCTTTTTCCTCGTTGATTAACTGGCTCCACCATGAAGAGTCAATAACTTGGAATGCATTTCTTTCTTTTCAGTCTAGACCTTTGTGTACTTTACAAATAAATTTTGTCCTGTACTTGGAAGCTTTGAAAGAGTCTGAAGGGACCTATTTGCCACAGTATGAATCTCTGATGAGCAGCTCACTCACTAATCCTTAAACACTTGGCCTTTCTAAAGTGAATAGATTCTTCAGCATTTCATCTGTTTTTGTGATTCATGCTGTGGCCGATTTTGCAGCCATTGCTTTCTTTTAACAATATCACTGACTTGCCCTGATGATGTTTCTATGGCAACCTGTAGTCCTTTCAATTTGTTTGACCAGAGAGCACACAATGTGAAACTGTAACTTAAAAACAGCAGGTGACATTTTAAAACAAAAGAGTAAGCTCTGGTAAAGCCCGAACCTCCTGCTCCTTTAATAAATGTAATCTCCAAGCCTCTAAAGCTTTGACTGGTAATAATTTATTTCAGTTATGAAAAGCATGACATCAAAAAGAAAAAAAGACATACATAATGTAATGACTACTACCATAACCATATTGAAATAAAACTCAAGAACCCACTAAAAAATACGTAGTTATTTATTTCAGATTTTCTCATCTCTGAGGTTTCACCTTGAACTTAAAAATTTTAGAAACAACAAAGAAAAGCCTGTTCCTTGATACTGTATAATATAATTGTGCAGAACAGACATATAGATATTACTGACTCATAACACTGAGACCGAGAGTGGAGCCTCATTATATTTTTGTCATTGTGTTGACAAAAGAATTAAAACTGCACTTTTATAAATAATCTTATGTTTCATTTGCTTTTTTGTTTCCCAGAAAAAAATGGGAAAAGGTCTCATGTATTATGAAGGCTTAGTGTCACATTAACATGGGAACATGGAAATATGAACTCAGCTCATATTGATTCATGCTTGCATGCATGCAGTCATCTTGATCAACTCTACAACTTAATTTGAAAGACCGCAGTCCTATGGTTAATGGAACTAAAATAACTGCAGTTACTTCTATACTAGTGTTGAAGTCTCAACTTTTTTTACCTATGACTCCTTTTGTATTCTTCTTAATTTAGAGCCTTTGTCAGTTATAAGATGAATAAAACTACACGGCCTAATGACTTGAAAATCCTCCTAGGCGTACTAGCTGCTCGAGCAAAATCTTTATTGAGATTCATTTTATGATTCATCTAATTTAAAGTTTACCTCTTCAGGGACACAACATAAGGGAAGCAAACACACTTAGGCTTTATTAAGGGATCTTAAGGGAAATTATCTGCTATTTTCTTAGGATTTAGCTTTTATTTAACAAGAAATAAAGAGATCTGAATTATCTGTATATATAAATAGATGTATAAGTATCTAAATCACTTTATATATATATCTTCTGTTCCCTAGGAAAGTATTATTCATCTTCTTTTGAATGTTTGAATATAACTGATCTTTATAGCATACAAAAAGACTTAAGTGATACTCTTGAAATTTCACCTCTTTTTGAGGATTAGATAGGGTTTAGATGTCCAGCTATGAGACAGATATAAGTCTGAAACAAGTATAAAAGCTCTGAGACCTCTTAGATTAAAAAATTAAGACTCAGTAGTGACACGAGGTTTAAGTGATCTAATGTAATTTATCTTAAGATTTGGTCATCACTTCCTCATTATTCAGATTGTTCTATAAGTAAATTTACCATCACAGAGTATCTGATATGAAAAACTTGGGGGGTAAATAAAGTATTTGTTTAAACTTAATATCTTAATTCTTATTCTCTGAAGAAAAGTAGATGTAAAATGAATTTTCCTTGTGTTCTCATGGTGAAAATAAGGAGGCAAAAATACATGGTGCATTGTGAAGAAAGGTATGTGCTATGTTTCTAAAGTGCGTTCTCATTATTTATCCAGATAACTGCAGTATTAGGAAAGAAAGACACAACATCTGCATATAGGTTTAGCATCTTTAGCATTATGTTCACAGAATCACTGAATGGTTGAGGTTGAAAGAGACTTCTGGGAACCATCTGCTGCAAGCTCCCTGTCTGAGCAGAGACACCTAGAGCAGGTTGCCCATGACCATGTCTACGTGACTTCTGACAATCTGCAAGATGCCCTGACCTGTCCTGGCAGCCTGTTCTACACTGTTTCCTCTGTTCATCTAAACTGGATCAGAGACATACTGAAACTTGACACAGATCCTGACAGAAATGTAAAATAAGACGAATTGTTGAAAACTCTAAATACAAACAAATAGATAAAAGCTCTTCAGATTCAATGTACTCCCATCAGTAAAGAAATAATATTTTCACTCTATGCAATTTGATAAAAAAAATACAGAACAGAAAATAAACTTAAAAAAAGTACATCACAATAGCAACAATTCTGTTGGAAGCAGTTAAGGAATCTATGTATACAGAAAAGTGTTCGATAATACTGAATACATATATACATTTGAAGAGGAAATATTTTGTCTTACAAAGTATGCGATTCCAGAAAACTTGTAGGAGATCTTTAATAAGCTGATTAAGGATTAGAGATACAAGCAAGCAAGACCAATTCATAGATAGAAGGGAAATAATACAGAAAAAGAAGAATGGGGATACACGAATGAGGTATTCAGGAAAAGACAGATATTAGATCAAAATACGAACAGACATCTATCTTCTATTTGTTAAGGTGTAAGTATTCATATTTATATTTCAGAAAACTAGAAGGAGGCTTAAATGGAGAAAGTTTCAGGAAGAGTTTTATGTGTTAGGATATTGGTTTGAAAAGAATAGTTTATGTTCTACAAGAATTTTCTACAAATGAGATAAAATACAGGCTGACTAATCAAAATATTTAACAAAAGTTAGGAAACAAGAGGGTGTCTCAGATGAACAGCATGTGAATGATGAAGAAAGCAAATGAAATCTTTTAGGTCCTGTTCTCCATAACCTTTCAAAGGTGATAAAGAGTGGTTCAGCAGTCATTCCTGCCAGCTCCCTCAGCAAACGAGGGCACATCCTGTTGAGGTCCATGGATCTGTGTGCATTGAGTTTGCTTAGATGATTTCTAACTAAATCCTCAGTCAAGGGGAAGTCATCCTTTCTCCAGCCTCTCTATAACCTCCAGAGTTAGGGAGGTAAGAATCACTGTTTCAGAGAGTCTAGTCATATTTGGGTACAGTTAGAGATGGAACCAGACCGTGCAGATGACTGGGCTGTACTATAGTCAGTAACTAACTTATGCAAAACAACATTAGAATTTTGTATTTCATCCTGAAGAAATTCTGATCTTCAGTGAGAGAAACCCTAGTAGGTACAGGCTAGAACAACCTCCTGTTCTAATACATTTAAGATTTATCATCAGAAATGCCTTTCTTTTGAAAGAATAATGTCTCTTTACAAAGAAGCATTAACACTATATTTGGAGGCAAACTATACAAAGAAATTAAATAATGATGGGCTACTAGCAAAAAGAAACATCTTAACAATTAAGTTAGAGCAGCAATTTTTTAGTATATTGCTATAAAAATCAGAATAAATGAATTGTGTGTGTTCCTCTCTCCATTGCACTGCGTATCATATATATTCTAATAGCATCTATTTTAAGGAAAGATCTCAATAAACTGACATTGCACACTTCCTCCTAGTATTAGCCTGTACAGCTCAGTGGGGAATGTACCACTGCCTCAGCAATTTTTTGGGCCCCTGTGAGAGAAGCCCAGTTTTCCTAGTTATGTGGAGCCTTGGAAATGGAGAGCCTGTGACTTTCCTGAAATCACATATGGAACAAGTGTTACTGATACTTCTCCCTAAAGGCTTTGCAGTTTTCATACGTTTGATACTTAATCAAGCTTTTCATTTTTGTCTCTTCTCCTAAGGAATTACTGACTGCTCCTACTCAGGATCTCCTCTGAGTTGGGTAGATCCATCTCCTACCTGGATGGTAGATATAACTTTACATATTGGCCTAGCTGTGCACAAAATTATTCAGAGAATTTAAATTCTAACAGCATTTACTTTACAAAAAGTTTGCCTCACAGACAAAAAATCTATTTCAATCATAAGGATAGCACTAGACATTGTAATACAGTATAATTTTTTTTTAGATACTTACTAGCAATTGCTAGAAACAATATTCACTCTCAAATAAATGAACGATGAATGAAGAAAAATAGTTAAATAATCAAACTCACATACCTTAAGAAAATGTCACATTTATATCTAGTTTTGTGTTTCTGTAAGTTCTGTAAGTTTAGCCATTTAAGTATGCTCAAGCTAATTCTGCAATACAAATTGAACTCAAATATATATATTTTATTCTATTCCTTATTATATTTTATGCAGATTATATTTTATGTTTACATGGAAGAAAAATAATTATGAAAAGTCAAAAACTTAGAAACCAAATATTTAACTGCAATTAAGATTCAGAAGTTTAAAAATACAAAATAAATAATAAGGAGGCCAGGTGTTTATGAATTAGGGAGTTGGGCTTATGGAATATGGTCTGCAAGATTTCTCAGTTTTAAGTCAGACTTTATTTACAACTGAGCTTAGCTTTAATATATGCATATCTATTAAAAGTATGTAAGAGAGCCTACCTATGAACTCTTCAATGAAGCAACACTCCTAGTTTCCTGACAGAAAAGATGAAAATGTCAGACCAAATTGTGAACAGCTTCTCCTCCACATCAGTGTTCACTTTGGGTGCAAGAGATTGAAAGCTACTCCACATGTATTCCTAATCTTTCTGCCTTTTCAAATGAAATTTTATTTTCCTAGGTTTCAGCTGTCGCCCAGCTTGTAATCAAATGTTGTTCCATGCTGATGTCCATAGAACAAGGACTGAGGAAAGCGTGGTGTCTCGCTCCAATTTAATAGGAGGGAGAGGAGGTTCTTTTAATATGTGTATATTCGGCATAAGACTAAGAGGCAACGGCTCAAATGTTGTTCCCAACCAATTTTTTATTACAACTCCTAGCCGTTTAGGGAGATGGGGAAGGGAAGGTGGCCGATAGAAAAGAGAGGAAATA